>JAUOBX010019676.1:0-14164 GCA_032360705.1 Eupentacta quinquesemita
CCGCGCCCCCCCCCCCCCCCCCCCCCCCCCCCCCCCCCCCCCCCCCCCCCCCCCCCATCTTCATATTTCGATTGACCATGTTGAAACATTTCGAAAATGGCATGATCCAAATTTGCCTTAGTGGCATATCTTGGGTCATTAGTATGGGCGAGTAAGCCACATCCTCTTATGTTTTACCCCCGTTTCCCGCAGTGACCCATTTTAGCAACACGGGACCGGGCTAGTACCAGGGGTGTTGGCAGGAAATATGTAACGGTGGCGCTTAATAGGTCGCCGGCCATCGCATCCAGATTAACTGTTCCCCGCCTCGTTCTCCTCCTTCCCCCTATTCCCTTTATCCACACAGCTTCTACACCCTTCTGACATTTCCACCCCCGGCGTACCCTCTCATGTGAGGGGGAACGCTGTCCCTTCCCCCTACGAGTACACTATCGTTATTACTTCCGTCACTAATAACAATGTTGCACAAAAATAACGACCACAATGCAATGTAACGTGCGGCTCACTACGTTGTTGTCAAAGCCTGCACGTGCAGAAATCACAGAAGCAATGCAGCAGGTCGGTGGCATTTGATTCGAAACCAGTGAGCAACGCAAGGACAGCACCAACACTTGACAGACGAGAGATGTCAGCGACACGTTGACGTTACTGGGGTATATATAAGACACCACAGTCCCTTCAGCGAAGAACTTTCTCTACGAAGCATCGCCAGTGGGCTCGTTGCATGACCAAGGGTCAATGTAGACACGATGGTATCCAATAATGTATAGATTTCACTTTCAGAAAATGCTTCCAGGCTTTCACCATGGGTACAAGAACGCAAGTGAAGATGAATGCTGGTTCCATACAGGTCGATCCACACCTCATGTTCCAGAGATTGGTTGCTATTGGCGGACACTTCTTGGATAGTGAACAACAAGACATACTCAGGCATGAGCTTTGCAGTTTCCCCGCTGCATCGTTTGAAACACCATGTGTCCCGTTACAAGCAAACAAAGCAATTCTGTCAGATGTACTATGAAAAGAAGTCGGGCAGATATCGGTTCCTCTCGTAAGCAATGCATATACTATGTGCTTGACAGTGGTGCACTCCTCCATCGAATCCTGTGGCTTCGTGCAGCGAACTTTGTCAGATGTATGTCGACTCCGTCCTGAAAATATGTACGATTGTTTCCGATGGATATTCCGACCACCCGATGATCAAGGATGCTTCTCATCTCACACGGTGTAGAGGAGCCCATCATGGGTTGACAGTACAGTTCAACAAAGACATGGTAGTCGCGTCTCGTATGATAGATTTCCCCTCAGATGGGAATAACAAGCAGCGATTCATCAATCTCCTTAGTCGGAAGCTTGAAGAAGCTGATCGGTTACGCCAGTGGCAATGCAAATGTCATGATAGTCCGATACGCTGTAGAATCGGCACGGACAAAAGAGACGATCGTTGTAGGAGATGAAACCGAATTGCTGGTGCTCCTAATCTACCGTGCGGAGATGAATAGTGAGAACATATACCTCGCTCCCAACCCAAGACCACAACGAAGAATACCAGCCTCTAGGATATTCAGCAACTGAAAATCTCATAGTGTCTCAGAGTTGGTGACAGTATATAGTATTCACCCATGCCTCATAGGATGCGAAACAGCTTCATGTGTGTTCGAGCTGGGTGAAAGTCTCGCTCTGAAAGGCTCTGAGCAGGTAGAAGTGTTCAGCAACCTAGATCCAGAGAACGAACCAGAGATCATCAAAGCTGGAGGGAAGGCACTGGTGCTACTCTATAAGGGCACTCGCACGGGAAGCCTAGACTAACTAAGGTATGGATGGTTTTGCTTCACGGTTGCATCCGGTCCCATTCCTGTGGAGGCACACTTATTGCCTCCAACACTGTCAGCAGCTGCATATCACTTCCTCCGGGTATACTATCCGCGTCAAGAGTGGAAAGAGGAGGCAATATACCTCTCTCATGCGGATTGGGAATGGGCTGCATCCAATGGGAATATATTCCGAAGGAGCTGCTCGAGATCATCAAATGTGGATGTAAGACGGACTGCTTAACAAGTAGATACACCTGCAGAGTATATGGTATTGAGTGCTCCAATGTGTGCAAAGGGGGTCATGGTACTACATGTACCAATTCGCCACGGCCAGGCATCAAGGCCGATGTGGAAGATACCGCCTGATGAGAGACACTGAGAGATCCGCTAAGTCTAAACTTACTTTAATGAGCTTGTGACGTATCTTCAACAAAACAACGATCCATATATGGAGTCGGGTTAATGATTACCATTTCGAATTCATGGCAGTAGGCCAATGACCTGAACCAATGCCATTGACGTGGTCGTCTGCATAACTTCCTCATTGTTTTTTTTGCATTGTGCAAAAAAAACTTTGATTGCAATTAGTTGTTGTTAAACCATAATTTTCCTGGACTATATGTATATGTTTCAACGTGCCGTTAATAGTCGCAGTTGTTCATAATCACCGGTGGCAGTACACACCTGCAATGTGTATGGATATACAGTGGAGCAGTACTGTTGTTCCTGAACATATATAGTGGAGCAGTACCGAAGCTGGTCGGGTGAATAGCGACTCTTAACATCATCTTAGTTCCATGAAATAAGTCTGGGCTCGAAGGCTAGAAGAGCAGAGTATGTAATTGATTCCTTGGCTCACGTTCATTCCTCACTAAATAATATGGGTTATTCGATAGTCTCTCATTACCAGCCAATGTGCCATTTCTTAGTTGAATCTTGTACGTTCTGTGAACGATAGGTAATCGACCTCGACCACTCAACGACCCCACAGATTAATGTGAGCTAATAAAATCAATAGCAGACAAAGGGTCACTTGTCGTCGGTAATTGAAATGTAGATAGGCTCCGACCTCCACGTTGATATCTTCATCCCTGAACTTCATATACAACCTCCATCCGCCAGTTCGATCGGTATTCCTGCCACTACATCAATGATTGAAAAAGTAGCTGAGTGCTGATTGTGAAGGGGAAAATGACTTTCTGCCATGCGGACGTTAAGTGAACTGGAAAATGGATACGAGAGCCTCTATGCAAAATTTAAACGGTGGTGACCTCATAACCAGGAGAAAATCTGGAGAGACTATATGGATATCTGTTAGGAAGTGTGACTTTCACAATGAGTTTTGTCAGATGTTCGTCAGTATATCTAATGTTTGCAGCACGTTTCTGCCATTTAAACGGAAAAGTCGTATTACGCATACATCAGATACCTGATTTAGCTATTGCGGATATAATACTGTTTGAAAAATTATATGAATATGTAAATATTGAACAATATCTACGGATTGCATTGCGTCAATCTGAGAAATATTGCCTGACAATTTTCCAGATAATCCAGTCCCTGCTCTATATGGGTGATCATAATTGAGCCGTGACTTAGACATGAAAGTGATAATGTTATATTATAATTTGATAATTATACGAGTTCTTACTAGGAGGTGTTGTGTAATTCATTTTAGGGATGCCAGGGAGTAAATGTATTGCACGGATAAGTCTAACTAACTATGGAGTAACGATAGTATAGAAATAGTTGATATATGTTTCTAAACAGATAGTGAGGTTTAATTTCGAGAACGAAATGCACAGTCCAAAATACCTGAACTTAACCTGTGGATATTGTGTTACTCCAGAAAAATGTTCCCACTGCTTAGAAACATGGAAATGAATTACCAACAACGTCTTACAGCAAATTATTGCACCAGAATATTATGCCATTTCCTAGATCTCATCGCTTTTGGTTTGTCCGTTAAAACAGCGAATTAGGCGTGAGTATGTGCGCAACCGTGAGGTATAACTTGTGTCAGTTGATTCTTGATGTTAAAAGCCGAAACTTACATTGATCATTGCTTAAATATAAATCTCTAATATTTTACCTGTAGATTATATCCATACGTCAACCCACATTACACTGATTTGCATGTGATTTTCCAATTGATAAAAACTTATTCACTAATATAGGCATGACGAGCTGTGAAATGTCTATATTGACGTCACCAAAACCCAAACCTAGTTCACTTTCTATAATTTCAGGTTCAGGCTCATCGGTAATTATAAATAGAGAGTTGCAATGGGCTGGCCCTATCAGCTGTATACAGAACAATCGTCGGAGTTCTTAAAGTACACACTGGACACCATATGCGGGAAAACGAAATAGGGGACACAAAAAGTAACGAGCTGCAAAACTACCAGGGAGAGGCGAACTGGTACCAGCGGGCACAGAACGGCTACTCATTGAGACATCATGCTGTCTATTCTGCAGTGGGTCGACAACGGCTGAGAAACTAAAAGTATTTGATCTCTTGGAGACAAAGATACCTTCTCTGCAGTATACATGCAGACGAATTTTGAATTCGATTCTCTGCTGAATCTACGATCCATGTATTTCTAGTAGCAATTGGAAGCGCTAGTGCGCACCTTACCAAGGATATCGAACAAGCGAATGAATTCTTAGATTTACGAGGCGCTCGACCTATGTTCGTGAAAAGTCTCGATTTGAAAATTACGATAGTCAACTGATGACACATGAGGATATTTACGAATTTTGGATATATTATGTAGGTGATGATTGCTGATACTGTATGTAGACCGAAGATGTGAATTCATGAAAATGAAAGTTTTTTTTATAATGGAGAATACCTTCATGTTATTAACGTGCGGTTGACAGTTGTTCATATTAACCGGCTGCAGTTCTCTGTACACACGTGCAATGTGTAGGGCGATGCAGTGTAGCAGTACTGTCGTTCCCTGAACAGTTATTGTGCAGCAGTATCAATGTTGGCCGGGTCAATAGCGACTGTTGACATCATCTTTTATAGTTTCATGAAATTACTCTGGGTACGGAGGCTAGAACAGCAAACTGAAGAATTAGGGTTATTAGATAGGTCTGTAATTGATTCCTCGGTTCACGTTCATTCCTCATTGAATAATATTGGTTGATTCACGATTCTTCCATGTCCAGCCAATTACCATTTCTTAGCTGAAGTCTAGCACGCTCTGTGAACGACAGGAAATCGATCACGACAACTCAACGACCTAACTGATTAATGTGTGCTATTAAAATCAATATAAGACAAAGATCACATACCGTCGGTTATTGAAATTTTGATATGCTTTGACCTTCACGTTGATACGTTCATTCATGAACTTCTAGATACAACCTCCATCTGTGAGTCTGAACCATCACCTGTTTTCCTGCCACTACCTCGATGATTTAAGATGTAGCTGAGTGCTAAATGTGGATTTGGGAAAAACAACTTCTGTCATGACGGACGGTCAAAAATGAACTGTCGCACGCTGCAGAAAACACATATCTTCCACAGAAAAATCAATATGTATCGATGGGCAGGAAATGGATGATACCATCAAGTGAAATGATAAAAAGATACGAGAGCCCTCATGCAAAATTTGAACAGAAATGATATGATAAACTAGGAAAAATATGGGGAGATTCCATAGGATCCTGGTTAGGTCTCAAATGGGTTCGTGTGCATTTATCCGACAGGATAGTATGGGTATCTGGGAATGTAACCTTCCCAATGAGTCATGTTATAGCTGCTCACGGATGTTCAATTGGATCTCACTGGAGACCTATCAATTCGTAGTATCCAGGAAGAAAACGTAACACTTAAATGCTCGAATACAATTGTGGGATCATGCAACTTTTGTTTCCAAATGAACGAAGATAAACTGGACAAAGAAGACCGCATAGTGGCTAGAAGTCTAGTTGGAAAGAGGGTAATCGTGCACCCCCCAGAAATCTACTTCTAATCAGCACTACTAGGAGGGCCGAAACTGCTGAAAGTTCCCGAAATTACCAATCAGTTGTTTGCGTCTACACAATGGTCTGATGCTGAGTCGCTCTCGGAGCAATCGACGCTCCGAGTGCGCATAGGGGACGCCCATGGGCAGAACACTCAGTACACAAGTGATTCGTGGCGATCACCCAACTGCAGTACAGTAGATTCCCGGAATTTCTAATCAGGTGTCCCCGTGTGCACTCTGGTGCAACGATGAGTGGGTCCCGGATATATCAGCGCCCGCCTGCGCAGTTGTGATGGGGCACGCCCATGAGCATAAATACACATGCAATCACTGGCAACCTCGAAACCATAGTAGGTTGCCATAATTTCCTGTCAATTCTTCGAGTGTACTTTAGTCTATCGATGATTCGTTCTCGACGATCATCGCTCCGCGTGCGCAATCGTGATAGGGCATGCCCACAAGCGGAAAAGTACACATGTGGTCACTCGGGAAATAGTTTCGTTATATTCCTCGACCCTCGAAACATTGGTCAAGAGACTGTTTTTATCGGGATATCTGCATTGCAGGTCGAGTGACAGTGAAATTTAGACTTTTCGGTAATGGCCGGACTAATTTGCATAAAAATGTCACGTGGGATGCTCTGAAATGATTCCAGCAAAATAGTTAGATTTAAACAAAAGACGTCATACTGGTTGAAAGATGATTTCTATTTCATCTCCAGCTAGGCTTTTCACCACAGCTCAGCGTTTTCTAGTTAATGTCTCTGTTTGAGGGCTGCGTTCGATTAATCAGGCAAAACCAAACTAATATTTATTTCATCTGTTCCGCTCAGCGTGTTAGGAAATTATAATGAAATATCAATTTGGGTGAGAAATGCTGAAACGAATTGATCACACGAATGTCTCTCTAGGTATATTATGTGTATAGGCATACTTAGTGAAAGTGTCCTGATTTTGACTACTAGTACGGAATGTTAAATGGTTTGAATACATCAGAAGAAAATGAAATTATCAGGATCCTCATCAAATCAGTGAGAAAGAAGACCCACAAATATCAATATATCAGACAATAATATCAACAGATCGCGAAAAATGTTATTGTGTGGCAATAACATCAACGAATCAAAAGATAATAATAGTAGGATTCCTATGCAAAAGTGCAATGAGTGCAATAGTGCAATAAGGAAGGCTGGACGTAACATCGGTAACCATTCGCTCCCAAGACTGGACTCCTTACAGCTCCCCGGTCTTTCTCATGAGCATATTCTGTATTATGTCATGTCATGCCCTACCTACTGTTTTGTGTGTGTACCAACTTAGTCGTAGTAGTTGGATGATGAGTGATACAGCTGCCAGCACTGGTCGTTTTCAAAATACCCTTTTCATACGTTTGTTGCCGTTTATTACCGAATTACCAACAAGGAGAATTTCTCACGAAATCAACATATTCTAAGTCTGCTAGTTTTACAGCCGTTTTTCATATGTGACGTCATCAATATGCAGTAACACCAGCCTCTAACTATTAGGCATGACGAAATACTGTTGTTGAACGATGAGACAGATGGGCTCCCAGTGAGTTAAGAACGTCAATAATGATTTCAATGGTGGTCATCACTTGACGTCGCGGCTCGGGAGGCTTCCTGGGTACAGTCTATCGATGTACAAAACTATGTCTGTGAGGCTAAACAATACTGCAACAAATTTATACTCATGCCTGTACCATACAGGCATGAGTATGAATTTGAACTGTAGAAGGAGCGATGTATAATATTGAATTTTATGAGTTGATTAACAATATTGGAAATAGAAGCAGATCACCCGGATCCGCGAGCCAATTAATCACTGTTATATTTCAAGTGCTCGAATGGTGCAATAGTAGAAGCAGTTTTCCAACGATAACTGATTCATTGCGTTGTATCCAGACTATAGTTTATGCTATCAGTAGTATTATCGGTTTCATCAGCGGTGCGTGAAGCGTGGTGCCACGTTCTAGAATGACCATTGGGTGTCATTTTACAGTGTATTTACAGTGCATTTCCGAGTTATAATAGTTACAATATAGTATGACTACTGATCATAACAGTGATGCGGTTGACTACTTGTGTATTGTATCAGTCAGTGATTGGTTTGAGACAACGACCACAGCAGAATCCGAATGCCAATAACTATCCAATCACACAGTGACTGTGCAGATCTAGCCACCACTGTGGTTAGTGTTGGAATCGAACCCGGAAGTGTTGCATGCCAATCGTCACTTATCTCGCTGGGGCCTACCCTTCTGCTCCACCTGAGAGAAGCAGTCAGGACTGTGCCTCATTCTCCATGACAATTCTAATTACAACAAAAACAACCCCCTACTCGAAGAGAAAAATCTACGTCAACCGTACCACAACAGAACCTGGACGCCAAGACGTAACCAATCACAACTTCAAGTACAGCCACCAAGTACACACCTGAGTGTTGCCAAACTGCCAGCAAGGGTTGGACATACCTAAAATGTGAGTCTCCAACTACTCAAAGAAGTGTCCATCTGCAGTAATGATAGGAGGCCTGTAAGACAGGAGTTCACCGGCCTTGCCTCAGAAATAATGTCACATGTTACCATTTACCATTTGTTGGCCGATTAGACAGCAAATCATCTAACTGCGCATATGTAGGAATTACACAAAAAATGAAGAACATTTCCTTTTGTGAGAGCTGTCTTCTCTCATTCACTGTACATTCAATGAATGAATGAAAGAATGTTGGGTCAAAGTTAGGCTTCAACAACAATGCTCACTAGCCCTAGTCTATAGCATGGACATAGCCTAACATACCTATTACCTTGGCATTACTGATGGCCACTGGGAAGTCAGTTTACTGTGCTATGTTCTCATGCGGGAATACAGTAGGACCCAGAAATATTTTCTCATACCAGTTCCCGATCCCCTGTAGACCCTTTTCGCCATCATCGTCGATCTGTGGTGCCGCCGCAGGTCCCCGAACTCTTCCGTTCAACAACTGTTATAGTTCCACGCCGATGGCTGGTTCAGGTCGTACTCGTAGGCCTAAGCCATCGCCACCGTTGGCAATGCCTCCAACTTTATCCTCCAAATCCTCAAAATAACAAGCCATAACGAGTCAAATTCCACTATCATCAGAAGACGATTCATCGTCCTCTTCTTCTCTCGGCAATTGCATGGCTATGGGATTCTCATCCTCGTCCATTTTGACAGTGAATTAGGGAAATAATTTCAACTAAATAATTGTTTCCCAGCGCGCGGATAGTATAGACAGTACACAGACAGTATACACAGTAACTGCGTGATATTCACATTCAACTGCATAGTGTCACTGTAGTCAGGCAGCCGCTGCGATGAAAATGTAAACGAAGAGCCAGTCCCATGAGCTACGTCATATTACGTCATCGCATTGAAGGCTGGAATCCATGACAAAAAGGCAAATTTCAGCAGGGGCTGAAGGGAAAACTATGTGGTGTATCAGCTCAAAATTTAGTTGATGATGCCCCATTCAACAACATATCATGGGATATTGGCCGCAAGGGAATCATGGCAGATACACTTTATCGTGGAACCGTATAGAAATCGGCAGCCGAAACCTATGGACAGGTATGAATAATATCGCGTACGTGTGTTAGTGTTTTTATCCATGTTGACATATACATTCGTGACATATAAACGAAACAAGAAAATATGTCAGAATTGAGCGAACAATACATTCGCAGTAGTCATTGCCACCGCGACCATATTCTGATTGTAACGTTCCCGTTTAGTGTGACCTATATATATTTTCCTCCGGATTGATAAAAGATGTGATAACAGAACACCAGCTGATGCAGAAACAATCTGACAGTGCCGCCGTGTTGTTTTAGGTCGAAGTGAAGTACGATGACTTCAGTAAAGTATTGTCGCTTCGGTTGAGTTCATCTGGAGAAGTGCAGTGCCGCCAAAGCTTATCATCCGTTTAGCTCGTGTTGAACAGATCTTCCATAATTAAAGTTATATGTCTGGGTTGGATGAATTTAACACTCGGACGGAAATTCACCAGTTACATCCATCAAAAGAAGCAAATTGACATAAATCACCTGTCATGGCACTGTTCCGAAATAGGCTACGTCGGTCTGTTATTCGTGATTCGACTTCGTTGTATTATTCGTATCGTCAATGGTATCAGCCAACCTGACCTAACTCGTAACGGGGTAACAAGATATATATGTTCTAAACTCCTTGCTTGATAGACCTACCAGTTTATACAATATTGTCAAACGATTGGTATATTGTTAGGTTGCAGATGCCAACAACAATAGGAACTTTATATCCCAAACGCAGCTCATCTGAAAAATATCAATTACTGGCAACGCTATCACTGTCGCTGTTGTGAAATTCCATACTAAGCAACTACTTACGCCAAGACATGAAAAGTGATGAAGCCTTACTTGAAACAGTGTTTTGTATTCGTACGATTTGTAATCACCCTATTTACCTATAGGAGTAAGTGAGCTTCTTGACTACTAATGTCAAAATCGAAATCATCGAATGCCTAACTGTTGAAGCGGTCAATTGAAGGAATGTATGTATATGGTCCCATACAATATGTAATATAATGTGTTATGAATTGTGTACATCTGCTATTCCAACTTCCAAACATGGTTGTATAGTTAGATCGGGGTTAATTGTAACAAAAATCACTTTGTTTGAATTTCTCCTAAACATGCGATGCTACGTACTATACTAATAGAGATCTGTAAGTTACATGATATGTGCTCTTCCTCTTCATATTTTCTGTTGAAGATGAGAAGAGATTATAATGTTAAAATAGAATAAAAAATTGTTACATTCGACCCAGGTGTTGAGGTCGATTATAACGGAGGTGTGTGGTCAATTGTAACAATGACAAATTTTATTTTAAAAAACCCGTATACCCTAACTAACATTGGAGTATCGAGAGTATAGCAATAGTAAATTTTTTTCTAGACAAATAGTTACCTTAGTTTTCATTCCGAGAATAAAATCATCAATTTGAAATACCTGATGGACTGAACCCATGGAGCTTTCGTTCCTTCGAAAAAATATTCCCAATGCTTAGAAACATGGATATTAATTACCAACAACGTCTTACAACAAAATGATTGCAGCATAATTTCATGCTAGCGTCTAGCTCTAACCCTTCTGGTTTGTGTTTTCCAGGGTCCGTTAGAACGGCGAATTCGGGATGATTATGAACGTGAGCGTGAGGTATAATTTGAGTCACTTGATTATTAATATTTATAGCTGAAACTTACATTGATCACTGCTTAAATATAAATCTCGAAGATCATAACTGGAGAAAAATGTACATATATCCATATGTCAACCTATATGACTCTAATTTGCATGTGATTTTCCTATTGATAACAACCCTGATCGGAGGATTAATCGGGTTCATTCACTTGATATAGGCCTGACGAGCTGTGAAATGTCAATATTGACGTCAACAAAACTTGAACCTAGGTCCCTTCCCTCAATTTCAGGTTCAAGCTTATTGGATATTAAAAATAGAGAGTTGGAATGGGGTACTCATGGATACATCTTGCTGAGGCGTCTATTCCATTCTCTGTCGTACACATGCAGTAGAATTTTAAATTCGAATCGCTGCTGAACCTACAATCCACTGGGTTTTAGTGGCGATCGGAAGCGCTAGTGCGCACCATACCACAGTAAATCAAACAAGCAAGTGAATTCTTAGTGAAATGCTGGATATATTATATAGGTGATGATTGGCGATACTGTATGTAGACTGAACATGTGAATTCAGATTTATTCAGGGTAAATTATGAAATGCAATATTTTTTCGAAGATTACCTTCATGTTATGAACTCACATTGTAGACGATACCATATTCACTTTAACGTATTGGTTATTCATATTACTCGGCTGCAGTTTATGTGCACACGTGAAATGTGTATGACGATGAAGTGGTGCAGTATCATCGTTCTCAAAACAGCTATTGTATAGCAGTATCGAAGTTGACAGGGTCAATAGCGACTCTTAACATTATCCTAGTTTCATGGAATCAGTTTGGAGGCTAGAACAGCAAACTGATAAATATAGGCTATTATAAATGTCTGTAATTGATTCCTTGGTTCACGTTCATTCCTCATTGAATAATATTGGTTAACCCAAGAGTCTCACATTACCATCCAATTTACCATTTCTTAGCTGAAGCCTTGTACGCTCTGCGAACGACAGGTAATCGACCACGACCACTCAACGACCCCACTGATTAATGTGAGCTAGTGAATTCAATAGGAGACAGAGAGTCACTTATCGTCGGTAATCAAAATTTGGAGATGCTTCGACCTTGACGTTGATATGTTCATTCATGAACTTCATATACAACCTACATCCGCGAGTCCAAACTGTCAGCTGTAATCCTGCTTCCTCGTCAATGATTGAAAAAAGAAACTGAGTACCGGATGTGATTAAGGGGAAAACAACTTTCCGCCATGACGGACGATCAAAAATCAACGGTCGCACGCTGCAGGGAGCATATAGTAATTCATTCACCCAATTGTCTCGCCCTGAGTAATCTAGCCTCAATGGTATATACAATAATATGTAGCGATGACAGAAAAACAGAAAATGAAAAGAACGATAAAAGGGGAATGATACATAGATACGTGAGCCTTTATGTCGAAATGAAACTGGGATTATTTCCCATCAACTAGGAACACATCTGGATAGTTACGACTTCCGATTGGGTTTGAGTGGATTCCGAAGAACATTATGGGCATTTGTTAGGAAATGTGACTTCTCCGATGAGTCATATTATAGTTCCTTTGGGTGTTCATGGGATACCACTGTAGACCTGTTAATTCGTAGTTACCAGGAAGAAAGCGTAACAATGGAGTGATTAGTTACAACTGTACGAACATGCAACCCATCTTTTTGAATAATCGAAGATGAACTTTCGTTATCTGGACTTCTTCAGTTTTGTTGACATAGGCTATTGACGTCATCACATTTATGTTTCGTCTTGCATCCATCTAATTAATATCTCTGTTTGGGGGCTGTGTTTGAATATTCAGGCGAAACCAAGCCAATATTGATTTTATCCATCTCGCTCAGCGTGTTAGAAAATTCCTATGGAATATCGATTTCCGTAAAAAAATGCGTATGCGAACAACATCAATGTCCCTTGTTAAGGTATATGGTGTGTATAGGCCTACTTAGTCAAAGTTTCCTGATATTGACAATTTGTACGAACTTTTGAATGGTTTGAATACATCGGAAGGAAATGAGGCTATCAGAAACCTCATCAAATTATTGAGATGGAAGCCCCACAAATATCAACATATCAGACAGGTTTGGTTGGTGTCACAATTCCTCAACATGTTCTAAAAAAAAGAATTATTGTTTTCATAGTGAATCGAAACGCAATATTGTGTAGTCATTTTTGGTCATGGATAGTTAATTGCTACTGAAAACCAAAACGCATTGAAAGTCATTTCGTACTTGCATAATGTGTCACATGTCTGACATGCAACAGGCTTCGACTCGACACCAAAACACGAGGTGATATACTCCATAGTAAACCTTTGAATCAAGTATGAACCTTATGACCATTCCTGTTCTACAGCTGTTTCGCTAACATGAATTTATACTTAGCCTCAGATGGCTTTGAACCTGGCCAACATCACTTTGGAGCAGTGTAGCGTCCATGAACAACCTACACGTCAATAATGACAAATCCGCATCTCTGATTTCACTAGTTCTCAAACTGCAACCTCTGCTGACCCAAGATTGCATTGGATTATACTTAGGAAAAAAAGGACCATCAATCTTATACCATCCTTCACACCAAAAACAAACCATATACACCACTGAGTTTAGCAGTGTATTCAAACCTCGACCTCTGTTGATCTCAGACGAAATTCGACCTGGCCCAGGTATCATGTGGATACGTTGTATTTGTATTTGTCAAGTATTGCACTCACTAGTTATCGTATTACAAGATCACTGGACTCTGGACCTATGTTGACCTTGAACTAGTTATTACAATAAAAGGGTTTATGTACTCCATATGACCAACGTACACAACAAGTTCGAGGCCTCGTCACCTAACACACGTTCGAGGGGCGTAACACACACATACAGAGACACATACACACGTCTGTAGCATTGCATATATTACTCTTGCCCCTGGCAAGGAATTTTGCACGACTGGTTAGTCAGACAACACAGACATGATCTTGTTTAGTTTAATCCCCGTCTGCACTCTCTTGGAAACCGTTGTAGACTGTGGGCCAAAACCCCTTTTCTTGCAGTTGTGTAGTCCCCATCTAAGGGCAACTCGAAACTATTCGTAACTGACTTTTAAAAATATAACTAGC
>JAUOBX010019787.1:0-14157 GCA_032360705.1 Eupentacta quinquesemita
CATGATAAAACGGTAGAAAGAGTGAATCAGTACAAATACCTCAGTGTAATGTTCGACGATCAATTAAGATGGGATACTCATGTTGAGTACATGTGGCAAAACGGTTGAAACAAAGAATGTATTGTTTACGTAAATTACGCTCTTTCATGTTAACCAGGACATTTTGTCACTATTTTATAATTCAATTATCGGTAGTGTTTGGTCTTATTCGAGCATAGTGGCAATGCAACTAAATCATCAAAGTTGCTTATTGACAACATTATCAAGAGATCTAGTCGGGTTGCTTGTGTGTCCTTCCCTACGGTGGACACAGTGTATGAAAGGCGAGTCCATGACAAGGTTAAATCAGTGTTGAAAAGATAATAGCCGCCCTATGTACAGTGAGCTCAATGGTTCGATTATTCCACGCAGTGGTAGAATGAGGCCTCCAAGAACGAACACTAACGGTTATCAGTCCTCATTTCTGAGCCAGGCTGTTAAAGTATCTATCTATCTATCTATCTATCTTTCTTATGATGCTTCACTATTGACTATTGTATTTGTATTCGCCACACACTGACTGTGAGTGTGATCTCGGTGTACACTGGCCTATGCAATACGGCAGTGGCCTCAGCAGGCCGCGACAGTAAGCTCAAATTACGAATTTTGTCCTGAATTCAGGAAATTTCTGCTCACAACTGGGACTAGAAGGAACCCTGGGTTGTAGTTATATAATTTATGCAATCATGAAACTCGCGAAATTCACGTACTAGCGAATCGATGTGAAAATACGAAAGTTACACTCACGAAATTGTTGACTTCTTGTTGTTCAAGTTCAAGCTGTTCAACTAATTAGCATAATAACAATGACGTCACATATTTTTGGAACCGCGGGAAAGTACATCGATATGTAAGTTGCTGCATGCGCAGTTGGTCCGGAGTGACGTCACTCCGACGTTGCCGTAGTCAAATCTAAAGCTCCCTAGTGCTAATCATATTGCAGTCATAACATATAGAGATGGCATCCAGGACACTATTTGGTTATTACATACAGATCGTCTCTTCTTGGCCGCCGCATGATTACTGCGAATTTCCTAACTTTGTGAATGTGGACTATATAGTTGATTCTAAACGATATTTTGATCATTTAATGGCCATCAGAGGTGAAAACGACATGAATTATGCAATTTTCCTGATCACCGGAGGTCAGTATCAATAAATGAAGTGGGGATATACACGTGGGCGGTTTAACCGCCTGCACATGCCACGTCTAGTTATATGACAGTTAAAGAGGATTCATATCGAGGGTAGTTATCATGAACGTCATCTTTACTGAGTATTAGTAAAGCAAGCATACATCAATAGCCTACCCATAGTGTTTTTAACACAATATCTGTGACTGATCTATTGCCAAAAGGATCCTAGAAAGGTGGAGATATTGCGGGTTATATCAGAGGTCAATGGGAGTATTGGACATACCTTACTTACTTACTAGGTCTGCCACAGCTGAGTTCTAGCATGGATCCTCCAGTCATCTCTGTCCCCCCATGCAGGCAGGCTCCCTCAGTCCAGTGTCTCTCCTCAAGATGTCGACGAGAGTAGCATGTTGAACATACCTTTGATTAGTATTATTCAGTATTAGTACTAGTTATTTATTTGATAAGCAAATTCATCTCATACATCTCTTTAGGTCTCTTTAACAGCCATCCTATCGCCAGTTGTAGGCCTACTGGGTATTTTCTTCTCTTCTCTTTACAGTGCCTGGATATGCAAATTGAAATTTGGAGTCATATTTCGAAAAAAAGATAGTCACAGTCATTTTTTAGCTCACCCCAGCCATATGGCTAGGTGAGCTATTGTGATCATGCAGGTTATCTACCTATCTATCCGTTCACAATTGACTTCAAATTGCTTCTCCTCCCACACCTTTCGATGAATAATGAGGAAAATTAGTCCCAATGATGACGAAGTGATGGACCATCTGGGGTGTTGATAAATTATTGTCCAAGGTCATCTGGTGGACCATTTGGGCCCATTTTCAGCCCACCCTAGCCATATGGCTAGGTGAGCTATTGTGATCATGCATGTCTATCTATGTATCTATCTGCTAACAATTGACTTCTAATTTGATGGATAATGATGTAACTTGGTCACAATGATGAACAAGTGATGGGTCATCGAGAGGGTTGAAAAAAAAAATTGGCCTCAAGGTCATCCGGTTTGCCATTTGTACCATTTCGTGAAAATCTGCCTTCGGGGTGTTAAGACATTTTTAGCCCGAGGTCCCACTTGGGCCCAAGGGTCCATTTCAAGGAATTTCACCCAATGGTACTTGAAATGTATCTCCTCCCACAAGTTTCAATTGATTCTTAGGTAGAGGGGCCATTAGGGGTGTTCAGGAATTTTGGGCTGAAGGCCCGGTTTGGGCCCTAGGGCCCATTATATAAAATACCACAAAATCTTGTATCTTCTACACAATTTGTTGCACAGTGCTGATGTTTGGACATAATGATGGTCTAACAGCCATACCTTAGGGATGTTCAGGAATTTTGGGCCCGAAGCCCGGTGTGGGCCCTGGGGCCTATCGTATCGTATCGTGCTTCTCCTCTCACATATTTCAGTGCACAGTACTGATTTTTGGTCATAATGATGGTCTAACAGCCGTACTGTACCTTTGCGGTGTAGAGGAATTTTTGGCCCAAGGTCCCACTAGGCCCAAAGGCACATTTTACGAAATTTCACACAATGGTTACATTTAAGGATCTTTAGGTAGAGGGCCTCCGGGTGTACAGTACAAGAATTTTTGACTGAGTTTTGGGTCCATTATATGAAATACTGCAACATCTTGTATATCCCACAAAGTTTGTTGAACAGTGCTGATGTTCGGTCATAATGATGGTCTAAACAGTCATACTTTAGGGATGTTCGGAAATTTTGTGCGCGAAGCCCGGTTTGGGCCCATTGGTTCATCATGTGGATTCTCGCAACATGCTTCTCTCCCTCTAAGTTTTAGTGCACATTGCTGATGTTCAGTCATAATGATGGTCTTACAGTCATACGCCCATAGGCCCTATAGCCTACAGTATTTTATTAAACTATACACAATGGCGCTTGAAAAGCACCTCCTCTTACAATATTCAATTGATTTTATTCAGCGTTACAAGAAGTGTTTGCAATTTGTGGGACCTAGGGCACCCTTCATTCGAAATCATGGTCATGAATGATGCTCTTACAAGTTTATTTGATTAACCATACCTTAGGGATGTTCAGGATTTTTTGGTTAAAGGTCCCAATTGCTGTTATGACATCGATGTTAGCTCAATCAGTCATTTCGCATCAGATTGCACCAGTGAAACGAATTTACACATACCAGGTGAGCTACTGTGCCATTGCAAATCTGCTTGATGCTTTTCCTCTCAGTGTTCAGGGATTGGAAGTTCATGGTCATCTTGGGGGCCATTTGGGCCCATTTGTATGAATACGTTTAATGCTTCACCACCTAGAGTTCAAATCTGGTGATCATGGAAGTTGGTCATTATTATTGGGTACAAATGTGTTCAGGGATTTAAGGTCCAAGGTTATCCGGTGGGCCATTTGGGCTCATTTGTGAAAATCTGCCAAATGCTTCTCCACCTAGAGTTCAAATCTGGTGATCATGGAAGTTGGTCATTATTATCGGGTACCAATGCTACATATAGGGTGTTCAGGAATTTGAGGTCTAAGGTCGTTTGGTGGGCCATTTGGGCCCATTTGTGCAAATATGCTAAATGCTTCTCCTCATATAGTTCAAATCTGGTGATCATTGTTGTTGATCAACCAACCTCCTGTGATTAACTGGTTCAGCTCTCAACACATCTTCCACAACCGAATAAGCAGCGAATAGATGATTTTGCTCCAGCATTACAAAATCAAAATACAACAGTGCACTACCACCCCATACAATTGCACCGCATCATGAATGTTAGAATCTTGTTTGAGCTACTGAACCAATGGCTAATTTATACTCGACCATGCAATTGTTCCTCTAGGCACATTGAGATACATTTGTCATCTTCGCAGTTATCTGAGGAACTACGTGGAGCCAGATGTTCCATGAAGGGCATGAGAGATGACCTTCGCCAGTCACAGAATGACCATCGTCAAGCGCAGATGGAGTTGGCTAAAGAATCCAAGGCTCTGGCAGAAGTGATGGAACAATTGAAACGAATCAGAGAAGAGAGAGAAAAGGTATCTACAAATTATTCATGGTAACACTTCTCCATGGGATATTTTGCTCTAATGATACGTCTCTGTATAGACTGTTTGTTTATCTGTGGAACAATCAATTGGTCATGACGGTACGTACTCGATTGTTGATCCAGTAATACTTCTCTGTATGGGATGCTTGATCATAGTAAAGGTTTTCTGTTTCGGATGTTCGTTTATAGTAATACTTTTATGTATGGAATAAGGCTGATCATTTGTGTGGGGAGGGGGGGGGGGGGTGGAAGGGCGATATCCTCAACCTCTTTCGATTGAACTGCCTCATGAATTATGACAGGCAAGTTTGAACAAAAAACATGGCAGTCTTCAATCAATAGTTCCTGTTCAGTTATATGATGTGATTCGATACGTTAAATTGTGGGTAACTAATAACCCCAGATTGCATTTGTCCATATCTATTGCACAACATTAGCTGCGTGGGACTCGTTTGTTACTCGACTTGACTCCGTTATGGACTATCTTTACCTGTTTAAATAACCAAGCAGAGGAAAAAAACATTTCTTTCTTGTTCTGTTCAGTCCTGGGTGCCTGCCTGCCTGGTATACTATTTGGGTTATTTTTCAAATGGAACCGATTTTTGTTGAAGCATATATTGTTTCGCTGATATGCCAAGGAGTAGAAATTGCTGCGATAGGGATGTTGGGGGGGGGGGGGGCTGTACTGAGTTATATCCATTTTGTATATGACATCCTTCAATATGTTATGTCTCATCTTTCCATAGTAATATATATACATATATAGATATATAGATATATATATATATATATATAATCTCAGTAATGACATTAGGCCTACTATTTTCTCTGTTTTATTTCTCCATCAAGGGAATGCAACAATCTGCTGAGAGTTCTACAGAGGACAGGCAAGAGGATCAGGCAGTTATGAAGGATCCTAATTCAGCAGGTGCAGTACATCTCCAACTGCCTGGAGGAATATTATCTCATACAGTTGATAAGGGAGGTCCTTGACAATAATGACTAGGTCACGGGCCATCATGGGTGTTCAGGAATTCCGGGCTCGAGGCCCCGTGTGGGCCCTGGGACCCATCATGTGGAATCATGCAGAATGCTTCCCCAACAAATCTCAGTGCACATTACTTTTTCTTGGTCATCAGTTTCATAGTAGCAATTTGAATCAATTGTGGACCAATAGACAGATAGAATACAGCTGCATGATCACAATAGCTCACCTAGCCATATGGCTAGGGTGAGTTGAAAATCCTCAGGCTAGCACCTCAGGATTGTCTAACCTCCTACTATGACGTCACCCAGGTTTTATTTCTGCAACAAATGCCCTCGTTTCTATTCATTATCCCCTAACTCATAGACGTAGCTAATGACCTTACCGTCCCTCGATGACTCACTAATATGCTGGCGATGTAGATTAACCTACCATTAGCATGGTCCGGTCTGCCACTACAGGTTCCCTTCTTTTGATCTATTTGTCACATTTTTCTTTACAGCTGTTTATGGAAGACTACTGGAAGATGTAGCTAATGACCTTGCTCTGTATGACTCACTGAAGCTGACAATGCTGTTCAACCTACCATCAGCATGGTCCGGTCTGCTGTTAAAAGTTTCCTTCATTTAATCTGTTCATCATATTTTCCTTATTCAGCTGGTTATGGAAGACTACTAGTAGATGTAGCTAATGACCTCACTCTGGACGACTCACTGAAGCTGGCAATGATGTTCAACCTACCGCCAGCACATGTAGATATGCTGCGGCGGGTTTCGTTCGTTGAAACACCAGGAATCAAACTTCTTGACCTGCTCAAGGAACGGGACATCATCAACATGTTCGACATCACAAATCTCCAGAAAGCTCTGCTACGTATTGACCTCATAAAGACGAATGAGTCGCTGCTGAAGCCATACCAGAGTTCTGTTGATCAGGACGAATATGAAAGAAACAAAACGGATGAATTGCTGGACTGGCCAAGTGAGTATGAGATGTTTTGAACTGCTATATGATATATTGTTCTGAAATCAAATTCATTACTCAGCTAAACATTTTTCTGTTCATTATACCTGGGGTTTGACGTTTCTCGTGTCCATTGTTTTCTGAGATTTGATGGTTCCCTGTATTCACTGGGCTCCATGTATCTTGTGACCATTGTCCCTGGAGTTTGATGTTCTCTGTATTCATTGTTCATTCTGGTCCATGTTCCCTGTGTCTGTTGTTTCTGGGGTAGGATGTTCCCTTTATTCATTGTTCCTAGAGCACCATGTCCCCTCTGTCTATTGTTCCTGGGATTCAATGTGCACTGTGTTTATCGTCCCCTCTGTTCATTATTCCATTGGGTTTGATGTTTCCTTTATTCCTTGTTCCCACAGCTTAATTAATGTTCCCTGTGTCTGCTGTTTCTTGGGTTCCATGTGCACTGTGCTCAATGTTCCTGGAGTTAAATGTTCCCTGCACCCATTGTTTTCTGTATTCATTGTTCCTGGGACTTGGTTTTCCCTGTGTCTATGGGTTCTGAAGTTTGATGTTCCCTGTGCTCATTGTTTTCTGGGGCTTGATGTTCCCTGTATTCATTGTTCCTGGGACTTGGTGTCCCATGTGTCTATGGGTTCTGAAGTTTGATGTTCCCTGTGCTCATTGTTTTCTGGAGTTCGATGTCCCCTGTGCTCATTGTTTTCTGGGGCTTGATGTTCCCTATATTAATTGTTCCTAGGGCTTAGTGTTCCCTGTGTCTATGGGTTCTGGAGTTATGTTACCTGTGTTCATTGTTTTATGGGGCTTGATGATCCCTGTTTATTGTCCCCTATGTTCATCATTTTGTTGGGTTTTTTCCCTGTGTCCATGTTCCCTGTGTCTGCTGTTCCTAGGGTTGGATGTTCTTCTGTGGTCATTGTTCCTTGTGTTTGTCACTCCCTGTATTCAATGTTCCAACGCTTCATTTTATTTGTGCTCATTGTTCCTATACTTTGTTGTGCACTGTGCTCTATGGTTTTCCCGGGTTTGACGTTCCCTGTATTCATTACTCCTAGGGCTTAATGTTTATTGTGTCCATTTTTCTAGGGCTCTGTTTCCTCTGTTTATTGGTCCTGTAATTTATTGTTCCTAGGGTTTATTGTTCCTAGGGTTTAATGTTCCTTGGTTTATTGTTTTGCATGCCTTAGCACTATAATGCTTCATTGATCCCAAGGTTTGTTGTTCCCCTTGTTGTTCGGTTGGACGCTCGTCAAAACTAAACGTACGAGTTCCTTTCACCTCCGGTTTGTTATGCTACACCAGGTGGACACCAAAAGGTAGACACCAAAAGAGAGATTGCTGTGGTGCCCATATCGTCAGGAGAGATTTTTAGTCAATATGATCCAATATTAACTGCTGTAACTTCATATATCTATATCTGTTCATATGTGTTGTCTTCTTGCAGGTACTGATGACACAGCAACTAGGCCTACTATACCACAGGGCTACATTCAGTTGGACACCCAGGAAGGCATTGCCGAAGACCATACCACGACAGTGCCCAGTGACCATACCACAACAGAGACTGGTGACCAGCTAGTGACTCCCCATCATCAGCACAATCCTTACATTGAGCATGTCATTGGCCAGGAAGGAGGGACCATTACCATCGCTGGTACCTCTCTGGTCGTCCCCGCTGGTGCTCTTCGTGGTAATCAGGTGATTGGTGTCGAGGTAATCAGAGATCCTGACATGTACCTTCCTGGCGACAATGACAGGAGCAGGATAACGCCTCTGATAAAGCTCCATCCTGATGATTGTAAGCTGAGTGTTCCTGTCTGTGTCACCATCCCTCATTCAGCTGTCATCCCAGAGCCAGACCGTCATGCTGTTACTACCTACACTGGACACAAGAATACCGATGGGGACAAAGGTAAGTGATGGAAAGCCTGAGCGTCATGCTGTTACTACCTACACTGGACACAAGAATACTGTTGGAAACAATGGTAGGCATGACCGTCATGATGTTACTACTTACACTGGACACAAGAATACTGATGGACACAATAGTAATCAATGATGAGCCTGACCATCATGATGTTACATTGTTACTATCAGCCCAGTGGAATCATAGTTGAGTTCGGAAGTGGGCAACTCTGTGATGTGAAGCTGCTCTCTATTCTGCACACTCTATGGAATAGTTAAAGAGTGTCAGATTTGAACAATTGTTAGTGGATGCCGATGGAGACTTTGATTGTTCCACAGGAAAACTATAGGTTAGTCAGAGATCATGAGATCATCAGAGGTAAATTTGGACTAATTGATAGGGTATCAACATTTTCATATATGAAATGATGGGCCTGTATTGAATTTGCGTCCCACTATTCCCTAATTATTCTGAGGATATTGATGTTGCCAGTTCACACACACTAATGGTCATATAGGTAAATATGTGACTGACCCCTTCGATATAGCTGTATATGTGACCGAGCCCATCAATATAGCTTAAAAGAATTAGGAAGCATATGTCGGCCGCCACCATGAGTACTTTAGTGCATCCTTTCATCTACAGCCACCTTGATTACTGTAACAGTTTGTTATATGGCATTCCACTCTTTCCTGTAAATGAGTTGCAACGCTTGCAAAATTGTGCTGCACGTCTGGTGGTTGACTGTTATGATTTTCAGACTTCTTCCATCTTTATTTTGCAATCCCTTCACTGGTTGCCAATTGAGTTCCGGATTAGGTCTAAGTTACTCATTCTTGTTTACAAGGGTCCTCATAATTTGGCTCCTGCATATTTATCTCGCCATCTTCCAATTTCTACTAATTCATGTTTTGCTTTACAAAAGACGTATGGGGACAGAGCGTTTTCAGTTGCCGGTCCAACTCTTTGGAATGCACTTCCGAAGTCTGTCAGAGGGTCACCCATTTTGGACCAATTTAAGGCTGGCCTCAAAACCCATCTGTCTAAGAAAGCTTTTTCCCAAGTATGTGCAGCGCCATTGAATACTCTGTAGATTTTGGCGCTATATAAGTTAATGTATTATTATGAATTATTATTATCAACACGCAGCTCCCAATTGATCAGCTCTCTCGTGGGAGGTGTCCAGGTCTAGGCCTGCCGCCCCTCCCACTCTCTACTTGGCCCCCCCTTCCCATCGAACTTCCCAATGTACCTGCATAGCTGCTCTGGAATTGCATCCCACATACAAAACTGCTTTGCAATCAGAGGATTACATTTGGTTATATAATTCATAAAGTAAGGCATTTAGGTGACTTTCAAACATGTATGAAAGCTAGGAATGGTGGAATTCAGTCAATTGTTAGAGCAACAGAACTATGAGGAAGGTCATAAGATCATATGCATGGGAATTTGAATAAATCATTCAAATTGAACGCGCTGAATGATTTCCAGCGACCCTGGTTGTACCCTAATGATTCTCAGGACCGAGGAAGACCACATCCACCCGCCTGAATCACAACCTAAATAAGTTTGCGTAACCTATGAAAAAAGGTCTTCAGTATCATGAATATAATCGGATACTAAAAAGAAAGTGTGACACCCACGCACACGTCAAAGTGAATGTTAAGTTTATGAATTACTATTTCACAGACACATATACAGGTCTACGAATTGCAGTGTTTAAGCAATGGGGATAGAAACCACCCTCTCCTGCTCAGAACTCAATGAGGCCAATCTATTGACACATACTTGAATGAGTATTGTACAATTCGGAAGATCATGCCGAACACCATATCAGCAACCGGATGCTGGTCATCACTGATATGGGTGCTGAACAATATTGTCATTAACCTTGTGTATTAATTATTAAAATTTGTTATGGAATTCCCTGGTGAATATCCTGAACAAACACCATAAACATGACTGTTAGCATCATGTATGATCAGACTGAACGAGCATTCTTGTTTCACCTAAACATGCACCGAGATTGACTGACTCATGTGAACATAACCGACTTCATCAAGGCTTCTTCTTGAACTATCCCATCTTCATAGCAAAATATTCTACATTTGTCCTGCACAAGTTTACATATATGATATGTTATTGGAAACAAAGAAACCATGTTATAACTGTGGGTATGAATGAAAGATGAATCCACACATGCATGTTAGGGAATCCTAACTGTGTGATCTTGGATGAACAATGGCAGCAATTTACTTTCTCTTCTGAACTAGCTAGTGCTCAGATGATATCAGTTGATGGCAGCAGTGTCTCACTCAAACCAAACTCGGTCCCATCAATTTACATCTCCTTCTGACAGATCATCTCCAGGATCTAACCACTTTTCCAGAATGAGAAGGATTGGGCGATTTATTGCCAGTAACTACTGTAGATTATTTAGTAAATGCTTACAGCTGGCTGACAATACTTTTTCTCAAACACCCTGGAATAATCCAAAGAAATTCACACATTTTCGATCCTATTGGCAACATAATCGGGAAACCAAATCCTCGTCAATCACAGCAACAATTACAGCCATTGATTGCCACAATGCGACTACATCTACATCATCCAGAGGCAAGAGGTAGTAAAACAACCCAAACTCATTTTTCAGAGGTTTCAGGTCTGTATATAACTGTACTACAACAAACACTGATGACTACTGCATCAGAAAACAGTCTAATATATGGAAAAACTAGTCTCTTAAATCAAGTAATAACCCTCTTCCCATCAAAGAAGAAAGAACAATCCCATGGAAGTCAGTCCCTCCATCCAGTAAAAAATCTTCTCTACATATGGGATTACAGTCTTATGCAGGCTACGCCACTTTTCATATGGTCTGTCCTTGACCTCCGGGAAAAGGACGTCAAAATCCTGCGGGAATGAAAAATTTGATACAGTGTTATCCGGAATGATGTATATGATATCAATTCGATTATTCTGCTAAGATGAGTTTCATTAGCGCCAAAAGTTCATCAAGCCATATGATAAGACGGTAAGACTGACTAGAGCACAGACTGTGCTGTAGCTCAAACCGCATGAGTGTACCCAATATGTTTAGGTGGACAGATCAACAACATGTTACTGTATTTTCAGTTTACAGAGCTACAGCTTATATGGTTGTAATTGTACTGCTATGCAAAGGGCGGAAGCATTGTAGCAGCTTCTTCATCAGTTTTCAAAAGTTAAATGTCGTTTAAATATTACTACATCCAAATTGTACTTTTTGGTTAGTACACATGGGTAATCCAACCCGCAATTCATAGTTATGCCTATAGAAGAGCGGGAAAGAGCGGCACTGTCATTGTGCAGCACGTTATTGACGTCACATAGGAACCATGGGAGCCGCTGTAACACAAAGTCAATACGGAAAACGCACTTTTTAAAACCTTGTAACAAACGAACCATGGACTTACAGAGTTGTTCACAGTGTATGACAGTGTCACAAGTCGAAATTGCATCAATCATAGTATGTATACCTCCGCCGAGTAAATCACATTCAACTTGAATTGCTCACATACTTTGACAAAATAATATCATTCATTTCTTCGTGATTATCTCTTTCTGTCTTTCTGTTATCAAGATGCAACATCCTAACAATTAGTGTAAAGATCCCATGGGCAACCCTCGCTTTCACGAGGTCATCAATTCCCAAAAATTATTTGAAATAACTCAGCCATACAACATGGTAGAATCTTCAAATTGTGGGTGTGGAGTTTTCACGATCACTCCATCCATCTATGGTAGTATTATGTAACATGACTTTTGAAATTCACATCGACCTTCTAACGGACAAAGGAGCTCTATCAGTCAAAGGTAAACAAAATACCAAGCATAGGGCATCATGGTATTATTGGTGAACATTCTTTCCATTTATGGTCAAATCTCTCAAGACAGACCCAGTGAGGGATTAAAATCCTGATTTCACTTCTATTTTGTGAGAGTTGTGAACCAGCTGTAACAAGCACTGTACGAACATCATGACAAACAAAAACTGTGAAGGAGAATCTTACATTCTATTTTTAGCAGAGGTGAAACTCTCGACACAATGACCCATCATGTCCACTCAATGATGTTTGACCCTGACCTTGAGGGAGAGAGAGAGGAAATTAAAGTGCAGCTTGCCAGTGGTCGAAAAATACCTGATATCACATCTGTATACCAGGCTCTGGAAACATATATATTTTGCTGTGGGTGTGAAACTGTACATCAAACCGAGCCAAGATCTGGTAAGGGTGCACACCTGGACAATACACACATTGTGAGCGGTGAATCCTTTATCGTGTATGAAGAATGAGGCGAGGCCTCTTTGGCGGTGACTGCACACACACATCATCTAGCAAAATGCCTTCCCTGGCTTGTTTCTCTCTGTTTAAGAGTATCATGCTGAGCACCCAGCGAGACGGCAAAAGTTACCATTTTCAAAGTCGTTGGTATGACCTGACCAGGATTTGAACCTTGGCTTTCCGAGAATACTGATGCTCTCACAACTGTGCTAACGCCTCATTATATGACTAGAGTATTCTGAAATATTCCCAGATAGAACCAATCAAAGCACATACCATTCCTGGAGAATGGTTATTGGGAAAATTGGACAATGGCCTCCTCGAACCCTTTCAACTTGACAAGAGTAGCCCTTCTTCTGGGTGTCCTACTCATATTCTTTCCAGTGTAGCACGTGGGGTACTGTTATATGAAGTAGCCAAACCCTCATCATAGTAGCTTCTTCTCCAGACACAGGATCTGGTTTGGAGCAAACGAAATCAGGAGGAGAACATGAATGGGTGGATTCGTAGCCTCAGTTACTTTTCAAAGATCGGGAGTGCGGGCATTTCTCGCAACAACACTCTCACTAAGTCTTTCACTAATAAAAGAGCTGCAGTCAAAACAGCCTCAAATGCCTGAACAGTAGAGGACTATAACGAGAGTGACAGTGGATGGAACAGTAAGTAGCTTCTCTATCCAGTGTGAAAAACAGGCAGAATAACATTGAAATAACATATTTATCCTATCACACTGTTGGCTTCAAAATCAAGAATATCTGATATTCAGATCTGGACAATGCTTATTATTATTATTTACCAGTTGAACTGTGGGAGGAAAAACATTTTGAACAAGGTTCCACCACAATCCCCCAACCATCGGTTGGCGCGTAGCGTAAACAATTTTCTAGGGAATATGAGGCCTCCTAGATGGCAGGAAATGGCCTTCCCAGACCCTACAAGCTGCTATGAAGTCCTTAGAAGAATATTGTATTTTGAGCAATTGATGTCTTGATGAAGCAGTCTCCAGAGCAATTTTAATGTGCAGTCAAAATTGAACTTTGAGAGATAGATATTCAGAATTGAGTTCGAGGAAATTTTGAAAAATGAGGCCTCCCAGATAGCAGGCAATATCCCTCCTAGACCTTTAAAGCTTCTATAGAGTTTTCAGAAACATCCTGTAATTTGAGCGATTGATATCTTGATAAGGCAATCTTCAAGATATCAGAAAAAGCCTCCTAGATTGCAGGAAATGGCCTTCTCAGACCTTGCAAACTGTCTCAAATTTCCAGAAAAATCCTAAAGTGTGATGATCGATCAATTTGTGTTTTGATAATACAGTTTTCAGCGCAATGTTTTGTGCAGTCAGATCTCAACTTTAGGAGGTATCCAGAAGGGCGTACACAAATGCAATGGGCCTACTTAGATGACAGTAAATGGCCTTCCCAGACCGAGCGCGGCGGAACATGAATATGATTATGGGCTGAAATACCCGAATACCACAGTTTTCAAACCCTTAAGATGGCCCAAAACGGCACTTCCAGTGTGTTCTAGCTGCTAGTACCCATGCCACAAGTTTGGATGTCATGCCTGGAATCGCTTGATTAGCAAGTAAAATATCCTAATGAATGCCAGATGAGTTCAAATAATATACATCCGAGCGGAGCGCCACCGTACAAGAACCTTTATGGGTTTCCAGAAACAGCGCTTCCTTTCAAGTGCCCAGGCGACAAGTAGGCATATGGGAGTCAGCACTTAGTAAATAGTTGT
>JAUOBX010019898.1:0-14157 GCA_032360705.1 Eupentacta quinquesemita
CACTCAGGTTTGTGTTTATCGCCCTTTTCGAATATGGAAGTAACATTGGCTAATTTCGATTCACTTGGGATCCTGCCCTGATGGAGCGTAGCATTGAAGAGTAGTGTGAATGGTGTTGATAACTCCGCTGCACTTTCTCTCAATAGGTGAGCTGGAAATTCATCTGGACCACAAGCTGTGTGGGGCTCGATCTGTGACAGAAGTTTATGCACGCCTTCACGTCTGACATTGATTGATGGTACATCAGGGTGGGTGCTGATTCCAAGGTCAGGTAAGGCAGTTGCATCTTCCTCGGTGAAGACTGATGCAAATTGGTCATTGAGGAGTTTGGTCTTCAGTGTACTGTTACTCTGGAGGATCCCGTCTTTCATCAGTGGAGCAATGCCAGAATTGTCACAACGCTTACTTTTGATGAAATACCAGAAGCGTTTTGGGTTGCTTTGCATATCATTACATAGCATGTCACTTATGTATTGGTGGTATAAGTTGATCTACAGTCTCTCTGCATGGTTCTTTTCAAGGACTTGAAATGTTCCCCGTCGGCTGTTACATCAGTCTCATGGGCCTTTGTGTAGGCTTTCTTCTTCTTTCTCGATAGTCGTTCGAGGTCGCGATTAATCCATGGCATAGCTCATTTACTGGCGTGTTTATGGAGTTAGACGACACAAACAGAGTTCGCTTGGCAGATATATCAGAGACAACAAGGATCATGTCATAGTCGCTCACTCCAGGGAAAGGAATACATTTGGCAACGAGTGATGGCCTATTTGTTAGGTTCGTAATGGGTCGTAAGGTGTTGGTTGACCTAGTTGGGAAATCCACAGTTTTACTTAGGCCCACTAGCCCAGATAATTGCATTTGGAGGACGATATGCAGACATGACGACAAGAGGATGATGCTTGACCAAATTGATTTTAGTCACCACCAACTCACAGTCTACTTCAACCACGATTTCGCTATCGATCAAGTCATTCTTGGTGGCAACCAGGACACCACCATACCCGTCCGGGCTCTCTTTCCTAACAGGTGAGCTATGGCCAGGCGGCATCATTTCGCTGTTCAGCATGGATGGTTTGAGCCAGGTTTCGTTGGCAATGATGATGTCTGGTCGACAGCTGTCCACTGTTTCCCAAAATGCTTCCTTCTTAGCATTCAGGCTTTGTAGGTTTACGGACAGTACTTTCAAGGGCCTTGGCCCATTCCTCCTCCTAGGTTTTTGAATTGGAGAAGACTGACGGAGTGGGGGCCAACGTCTGAGTCAACAGACACATTGCATTGACTTGAAATACCGAGCGAATCAGACATGGGGGAGGATACTGGTGGTGGTGAGGAGTCTAAGTCATCACTCAACCCAGACAGGGCTTCAAATCTATTGCCAGTTTCGTTTATATGAACGTCCATGATGGAGGATGAGTGGTTAGGGGCATCACAGTTCATGCATATCCAGGAGACGTCTGATCTGTTCAGTCCTTGATATGTTGAAGAGGACATGCCCATGCAATCCGTATGATACCAGATATCACATGTGTCACAGGCAACAGCTGTTCTTGCACGGGACCAACGGACAGCTTTCTTGCAGACACCGCAAGGATACTTGGGAATGTAGGGTCCAGGGTTTGATTCCGTATCATGGGACTGAACTATCAGGAGCACCGCAAGATATAGCAGAGCAGATTTTTTGTCCAGATACGATGGCATAGACTTACATGATGGATGGTGAGCATGTAGGCAGGCGATCCATGAGGCTTGTAGCAGCTTGTGGGGGAATAATGGTTATGACTTGTGAAGCTTGTAACTGGATACCACATAATGGAACTCATGTTCACAGTGGTTGGACTTGTCACTTTGAAAGGGGTGGCATACTGTTCAACCATGGCAAAGTTGGTCGCCACGACCGGTAGAAACAATAGTAATGATAGTGTCTGAATGTTCATGGCAAACATATGGGTATGAGGTCCCAGCAGACGAGTACAAGCTTAAAATTGTGAAAATTCGACAATAAAAACCCATGTACTGAACTACTGATGACCTGATGTAGCGAAGGAAAAACGTAACATAGTGATATCAAGTGTAAACATCGGGAATGGCACAAGGAGCTAAGTTATAAGGCCCATGGTATTGCGATATGGGGCCACTGGAAATACATCTAGCGTGTATGGTTGGCGGCAGTGGACGATTTATTGTCCACATGGAGGGTTAGCCAATCATGAAGCTGTTATTTATGTCTACATTAAATCGATTTATTTACTGTCATTTGAAGGTCACCAGAGGTCAAAATTGCATTGTGGCCGTAAATCTTGCAAATTCCTAACTTCGTCGGATTGGAACGCAACGTGGTGGAATTGGACGGTTGTTGGTCTTAGGAAGGCGATCATATCCGGAAAATGTAGCCTACATGTACAGGCGGGAAATATGCCGTTGTGTAGGCCTATAGAGCTATAGGCTTTTACCTGCCTAAATTATGCAAATTTGACTTCCGATGACCCCTAATGTCCCACCCAGGCGTTCTGGGAACCTTGTGAAGTGATTTGTAAATAGTAGCCGTGTGTTGCAGCCCTATTGGGATGTCCCCGGGGGGACACGAAAACGTGATACACATTGTCTGTGCATCAGGATAGAGCAGAAATAATTATTGCGCACTATATAAAGTACGGGTTTGACAAGTCACTAATGATCAAGGGTAATATCTGTGAAGCACTTTGAGCATGTCATCGACGTGAAAACGCGCTATATAAGAACGCGATATTATTATTATTATTATTATCATTATTAATGACGTCCACTTCGACGGAACAAAGGGAGTCTACTTCCACCAAGTTCCACGACAGAGTAACGAAACTCGGGAAATTATGGGAATTCGACCGCTGCCGACCTCGTAATGACCGCCTGGGTTTCTGGGAATAACTATCAGGCCTTACTGGAGTCCACATCCACCAAGTTCCTTGTAAATTTGACATATTCGATACGAATTGGGGCATCAGACATGCGTCAATGCCCACTTTCGTACCCATTCGGGATTTATATGGGGCGGACATGATTGTGTGCAAGTTTCAGACCACTGATCGGACAAAGCATTATAAGTTATAACAGTAGGCATACAGGGGCCTGAGGAAAGTTCCGTTCCCTTGCATAGATCGACAAACGCCAATGCATGATTCAATGAGCCGTCCTAAGCCATTTGACAACCTAAGCTCAGGAGACACAAAATCAGTATTGATAATAATATGATGTTGTGGTAGACGAAATACTCGAACAACAAAGCGGAACTGACTCAACAGTAGGCCTACTCTCACAAGTATCAATGAAGGACCGAACCCTGACCTTAGTCCATCCCACTTTTGCGAATTATTGAGCGCCGAGGGAGACTGCAAGACAGCAAACTCATAACATGCATCACGATCCAGGTCAGACATACTGACTTTGCCGAATGGAGCTCCGCAGTTTGTGTCGCTGCAGACATAACACCAAGGCTCGAGATAAGCGGGAGCCCAGGGGCTATGGGCCCCCAGAAATGCATCAATAGCCCCTGGTCCCAATGAAATTATATGAACCAGGGGCTATTCTGGAGCCGAGCCCCTGGGTCCTATCTCCAGTTGACCACATGAAAATATTAGCTGCAGCATGTACTACTGTAATAGATTTTCGTGGGCAATGAAAAACCAACGCTGTAGTGCAGGTGTTATGCATGTGACCTAGTTATAGGGCATCTGGGGTATGCTTCCTTATCTTACAGAAGACAAGAACAGAATTAAGGCCCCTGGGTCTACTAAAGTAGCCCCTGGTTCCATGCCGAAATACAGGAACCAGGGGTTTCCTCTCGAAAATTAACCCCTGGTCTCTGGTACCTTATTTCAACCCCTGCATAACATCTCTCAAAAATCCAGTCCCTACAAGTGTTACGAAATGTCAGAGATGACATATACCACTACTAGTAGGCTACGGAAGATAGGTGGCATATTCGTAAGAATTGTGAGTTGAGTGATACAAGCATGAAATTTGGCCCACGGGTAGCCATCCTCTTGTGGTCATATTTAGATGAAGCGGCTGTCCATACCCTATCACTCTGAAACCTGACTAGTACTCACATGTGACCAGCCTCTCCACACTTCACACTCAAGAGATCGTGGAAGCGGCAGTTGATAGCCCAAACACTGACCAGTACCATACTCATGTGTGACCATCCTCTCCGCACTTTGGCATGGTCAACTTGTGGAGTTGGCCCATATACAGGTTATGGCGCGTTCAAGCTCCAGGAAGATGATCTAGGCTCACTTGTTTGCTACCAGTGGAAATCAAATTCATGTCTAAAAGCATCCCACGTGAGTTGTTACACGCCCGAGACAGGCTGATCAAATACCTGCAAGTAGCCTATACACCGACTTCCGCAGAGTGACTAAAAGGAATATATGCACACATGCAGACCTGAACGATTCAAGTGAAAGTGTAGTAGTGTTCAGTAATGGACTTGTGTACAATACAAAATTAGTAGAGGAAATTCATCGGAAATTGTATTGTTCACTACGATAGCTTGTCTTCGACCTTCCAGGTAAGCCTAAATCCTTTTTAGAGCTGACCCGCCAATACCACACTTGTTTTGCAGCCGATCGAGTAGTATATTGTATGATTTATAGTGTCAAGCGCTGTCGAGTAGGCCTAATCGAGGAAAATCAAAGGAGCCTCTGATACTCTATCTAACGCAAGTAATAAATCATTTGACACTCGTCTCTCAATGAAGCGGTTTCAGTGGAAAAACACTGACGATAAGCAGATTGAGTAGAAGGAAGAAGTCATGATCGTACACGTAACTTTTCAACTGAGCAGCAGCTACTTTCTCCAATACTTTATGAAAGAAAGGTTGGCAGTGGGACTATAACTGTTCATTTCATTTGGACCTAGAGTAGGCTTTTTCAGCAAAAGCCGTACGTAGGATAACTTGTACACGGATGGAACTGTAGCAGTGGAAAAGGACAGATTGATCATAATGGCTATAGTAGGTACTAGCTCGTCAAGACAGCTCTTCAACATCCAGGTAGGTATGGCCCCATGGGATCCAACTCGCATGAGTCAGAGGAACTTTGGGTGATAATCGAGCTAACGGTTTCTTCGGTCACAGGTAGGAATTCTGAAACTACTCCGGCAGGTTTCAGCGATGATATTGTCAGTAGAAGGTATGCTCATTCAGTTCAACCTTTCACAGATTGTGTTCACTTTATTATGAAAGAATGAACCAAACTCATTGGCTAATGCTCTTGCACACGTGTGCTCCGGGAGTATAGGAGACGAAACTGTTCGGCAGAGTTTATTTACTATGCGAAATAGGTCTCTATCATCGCAGTCTAAAATTTGACCACGGTGATATTTACATTTACCTTCTCCCAGTTTTTCCTTGAAAACCTTACACTCATGTTTAAAAATGTGTTTGTTTATCTCCAGTACACTCTTCAACATCTCATGATCTAGTCGCCGTTTGGAGCACTTAGCATCTCCTAGTTCATCATTAAACCAAGGCACTCGTGGCCTAATAGTCAACACTTTGCTCCTCTTAGGGGCATGGAGATCAAGCAAGTCGAGTAGAGTAGTGTTTAATTGTATTGATACATCTGTAACATGGATCACTTAAAAGCGCTGACTTCCGTATGTCAGAATTGAAATGATCGATGTCAATATTACGTAGTTTCCGATACTCAATACGGAATTTAGCTGGTTTAGGACGGGAGATATTAATCTCAGAAATGACAGCGTGATGATCAGATGAAAGACCGGAAGCTACGGATATGTTCCTGACAAGCTGTTCACTCTTCAAGAGATAACGAGAACCAGTTTGTGACCCTTTTGGTGAGTGGATAGCCAACATGTTGGTGGAGATTAGTCATGTCAAGGACTCCTAGAAAAGACTCTGCCTCCTTATTAGCTGCATCATCAACATGAAAATTGAAATCTCCCATCATGAGCAGGTTCCGGGACATGCTTGCGGACTCCAAAGGGGAGGACAACTCTTTCATGGAAGTATCAACAGTCAGTTTGTTCCTAACAGGAGGTGGAGGCCTGTATATAGCTATCAAGTATTTGGTGGAAGATATACAAGATACAGTTAATTCGAGATGCTCGAATGATTCGAAACGAGTTATTTGATTCACTTTAAAACCCCGTCTCAAAAGAATACATTCTCCCACCTCGAGTCAATCGTGGAATTTGATGAATCTCAAAACTGTGGAATGTATTATGTATATCAGCGATAACATGGCTATCTGTATCGTTGCCACTAAGCCAACTCTCAGTGATAATTACCACATCTAGTTTCCCATCGATGATGAGGTCGCAGATATTGACAGCTTTATTTCGGATAGACCGAGCGTAAACCTCACCTAATTTCTCGGTCTGATCGTCTACCAATAATTAGGCCTATGTGAATTACGAGGGTACATCCAGGCTCACTTGAAGTTCTTTCAGTTGGTTGAATTAGCAAAATTAACACATTTTATGCAATTTCTTCAGGTGTGTCTCACTTTCGAAAACATCATAGAAATGCTAGATTTGTTACATGGACAAGGAAGTTTGCCCAAGTGGGCTACTTGAATCCGATCACTTCTGCGTCTCATCTGTTATCATGGAGGGAGTTCTGCTCCTATTAGTCACTTTTCATTCTCGACAAACATTTTCCATCATGTCGGCTGAGAGCCCAGAGACGGCAGAAGACTAGACCACATCCGTTAAAAATGTTATGAGAGGTCTGTCAAAACTTGATTTCGTTCAACTCTAGGAAACCTGAAACCTCACCGCTACCGGCTTTTTTTTATATCTGTGATTACCATGTTCACATCTGGGAACAAATGTTAACCTATATCCCCTAGGTATCGTTAGGATCTGTTCAACCTTCTTCTTATTTTTGCATAAATTATGTAAATTCGACATTTGTTGACCTCGGAATGACTTCCATGTTCTTCATGACCAACTGTAGTTCACATCGATCAAGTCTCGACTTTTGCAAACTCGACCTCTTGTGAAATCCACCAAGTTTCTTTCAAATCCAACAAAGTAAAAAAAATCACGGAATTTTGCAAATTTGACCTTCGGTGACCTTGAAATTACGGCCATGTTTTGGGGGACCCACCGTAGTCCACATTCACCAAGCTTCGTGTGAATCAGACGAACCGGATTTTTTTCGGGAAAACCTGACTACGGCAAAGTATATCTATACTGCTGTATCATTTTGCAAAAGTATAGGCATATTCATAGGCGTTTAGATATCATACCGAAACGCTTGTGTTATACACGATTTTGTTAGGTGTCTTGTCTTTGGGTTCGCGTTCCACAAGCTGTTAGTAGCTCATTGCAAAATTCCCAACATTAATAATCCTGTATCGTGTTTCTGCAAACAGCATTGGTATATGTGTGTATGATAGACCTTGTATCACTATTCATCTTGAATTTGAATGGCCATGAAAAGTTGGAATAGAGTTGATTCAAATAAAAAAATTAATCAAATATGGTTCAGCAATAAATTATTATATGTGAACATTACACCTTAGGGAAACAGTAAACATTTGAAACGAAAAATGACAACAACGAAAATTACTAATCAATAATTATTTCCGATGTGTATTAAACATCATTTCGGAGCTGTGCTTTCATGTCTACCTGTTCAATCGAATCGATCGATCGCCGAAAGGACATATGACACTGCGGTACTTGTGTGAGCTATAAATCGCTACAATATCGTAGAGTTAACAACTACTAGTTCTGTACCTGTGTACTGATATAAAATGAGCCATGACGTTGTTGAACGTCGGGGGAACCTACATTACTACTGCGTCGATTGTCCTCTGGGAGAGTAAAATCACTCCTATGGAGTGACATTTTACTAGTTTGGAGTGTCTCTGGTGATCACCCCTTAAACTAAATGATCATGAATGGAACACCCGGAGTGAAAGTACACTTCAGTGTAGAGTAATTGTTTGTACTTGGCTCAGTTGGCGCAGCTCTGAACTGGCGATCAGAAGCCTCCCGGTGTGTCCTCGGACAAGGATCTGTATCTCCGAATGGACTCGACTTACCCAAGCGTGAACTGAGTAGCTGTGAGGAAACTGAAAATCGCGTCAAACATGTTATACTGTTATGGGGTGCTATACAAGCACGAAATATAGCTCTCCCGGGAAAGTGAATGAGTACTACCCTTTTCATACTTAGTGTGTATCATGGTCACATACTACTTGTGGATTACGTCTTCCGAACGACATAACAGGACGGATGAAAACCAATAAAACACAGGCATCTGTCCAACAGTATAAATACTGATTATTCATGAAGGACAGCCACATACATTAACTAGAATTACCCAAACATATAACTTGTTATCCCAGTCGAAGGAATATGTTTTGTGATTACCTGGAGGAGACAATTAGAGGATAAATGTCCTCGGCTTGGAAGATTCTTCCGAAATATTATTAATCAATAATCCATTGTTTACTAACATAAATGTTATATAATCAGCAATAACCAACAACGGGTATATATAAGCCTTTTCTTTGTCGCTTCTCCCTGTTAATGAGTGATACCCCTTCCCTCCGATAAATATGTCGCCTGGTGTATAGGAGCAAATCGGCGTGAATTAGTCATACTAACGGTACAGCATTTATTATCGTGAATAGTTATAGTTATAGTTAATAAGAAGAATATTAATAAAATTAATTATAGTAATGACGATAATGAAGACAATAATAATCATAATAATGATAACAATAATAATAATAATAATAGGGATAATGATAATGACAATGATATTGATAATGATGATGACGTGTGTAGGCCTACAGTCATATAACATGGCATCACACATCTACCTTTGGAATGTTACCCCCAATATGACGTCATCATTGGTTTTTGAATGCCATAAAATACCTAACACTCCCGAATGAATTGCCTTTTCAGAGAACCTTGAGTTCCCTCAATTTTCCCATCCGTGGACGTGCTCCGCCTGTCATCGTCAGTCACGCAAGGGATTCTCAAGTATATCCTATATGATGCCTTTATTATCCGTGTATTTTAACGAGTTTCTGAAAACTATCATAGGGCAAAATAAGGATGAATATGTGTCTTTGCTAAACTCATCCTCTCTGGAATTAATGATACCATTTCGTTATTTGTTAGCGATAGTCCTCCAGTTAGTTGTTGTCTATGTATTGCTCGGAAATAGTTCAGTAAACGATGAAGGGTAGCCCCGGTGTTTATGGAACCCATTCACAAGGGACCCTACATGCCTGAATACTGTAATGTAATGTGATGTCAAACCGAACGTGTATTTTGGGGATACACGTTGTTTTGTTATCGAAACCCCTGATATGCATCTAGGAAATTACATTACGGTTACGTTATTATACGTGAACATTTCAGACCCAGCCTGGTTTAATTATTGTCACGGTTTATCATTAGAGTGAGTATAATGTATGACATCTGAACGTTTTGACAATGCAGTTGAAATTTTGTCGTGTTTTTCTGACCTCAATTTGAACTATACAGTATAGTAGGCGTTTTTCGCCGTATGATGCGTCACATTTCGAACACTGTTGGGGATAACAGTGTTTTTGTGCGCATACTTCTTCAGTCGAACCTGTTATTGGTGTTGCTGTTGTAAATACTGTTTTACCTTCTGTTCGTCATCAAAATTATACCGGATATACGGGCCTGTCGCGTTTACGTTCTCATTTCCAAACGTGTGCCTATAACGCTTGAGGGCTTATCAGAAAACTGTGGGCCACTCCCATATGGTAGTGAGGAACACTATGACTATGACTCAATTCAACCCAATTTATTAAGTGACACAGCTTCCTCCCCCTCACACACCCCAACCCAAAACGAAAGGAAAGACGGAAACCCAACCCAAACCTAATCCCACCAAAATATATAATTAAAATTCCACTGCAGATATTAGGAATATTATGAATTAATACAATCAATTTTAATATCTAGTGACATGTGTTTACGAAACAAATATATAGTTCTGCAGGAATTTGGATCGGTTGGTCGATTATTCCATATCAGGGTTTATCTATATTCGAGCCTTTTTTGTGATGGGAGAGGTTTATTGTGCAAATGCGAATATCCTCAACATGTCTAGTATTGTAATGAAGTACAGATTGGTTGGGCCTATAAAATGTGTTGAACTTTGAGGGTAATAAGCCATTTTGACTCCTGTATGTGAAAACTGAGGAAGATGATGTCAGAGACTTTGAAAATATTTAGCTGAGCATATATCGGTGAGGTGCTTGCTCGGAAATCAGCCATGATAATTGCACGAATCGCACGATTCTGTAAGAATTTGAGATTATGTAGGTCACCTTTATACCTGCGAAGCTGCGACTGACCAAACAGTGGGGCAGTAAGTAAGGTAGGGTTGCACTAGGCTCATGTAAATCTTTCTCATGATGTTTCGAGACAAAATATATTTTAGTCTTGACAAAACCCCAATATCTCTTGCCAATTTGTGAAGAAATATAGCTTAATAACGTGGTCATCCCAGGAAAGTCGAGCTTCTATGAAAACACCTAAGAACTTGATACTATCTGCATTTACAATTGACTTATGAGTAGTAACAAACCCAGCACACATTACAAATGTGGTGAACTCCATTGTACTAGAGCAAACTCTAACTAGGGCCATAACCATCTTACAACTGTTTGAAACTTCATGTGGCCTAATGTGGAGTTACCATACTTTATCATACACTCTTCTGGTCTTTGCTTATGCTACAGGCAAATCTGACACATGATCGGAGTTCTGCTGCATTAGCATTATATTCCCAGCTTTTGGGCCCGACTAGGCCTAGTCGCTGACTGGCGACTGCCAGGCCTATGTGGCCTACTATGTAGCCTATTCAATACACAGTCGCAGTCACAAACTTCAACAGTGTTCACAGGAAGAATCAGCACATTTAATACCCCAAATTTGGTTTTCAGGACATCTCTACTCTCGGTACAATTGATTTGAAAGGATTGAGCAATATTTCAGTGCGTTGATAACATTAACAACCACAGTTTTGCCTGTAGCCTCCCTCAGAATAGGCCTACATAGTTGTAAATCAACAACTAAGTTAGGCTAGTCGCTTATTCGCGACTCGTATTCCGGTATAGGATGAATATTGAAAATGATGGCGTCGAAGAGACAATGAGCGATTAATTTGTTCCGCCCACAAGTTAATTTAGGAATTATAGAATGGCTTATAGAAACATATGACGAACACTCACCGACCTCTGTGTTAGTAAATGAGTATATATTCATTAATTGTTATATTTTTGAAGAGTTCCTCATACAGTCATACAGTTGGTTGGTTTCAGTTTTCATTCTACCAGAACTCTTCTCAGAATTCGAACACTCACGAAAATCAAAGGTGTTAAGTTCGGCAATTTGCGAGTTTTCTATACAAACAATACTTGCAGGCCGACATATCATCCGATTTATTTGAAGCAATGGCACGTATTCACATCTTACAGTTACAATACAACATCGATAGAATCGATTAAAACACCATATGATATTAACGTGATTGTTTCTAACATAGTGGACTTTGCATATGCATTTTTCGGTTTATATGGTATTTGTAGAATGAGCAGGGGCGTGTGCAAGGAGACTCACGTGACCAATATATGTTTACAACGGATATATTTGTACCGTACTGTTCAGTGATAATTTCACTTCTATTTCTGAGCGCAAATGCTGTCTGCTGGCAAGTCACTTTTGCTACATGAACTGTCGGATAGTCGGAAGTGGCGTACAACATGTATCTGACTTGGGGAAGGAGGGTTAGTGTTGTCAGGAATAAAGAAAATAGCAATAACTTATAACAAATATCACCTACAGTACGGTATTACGTAAATTTAGTACACATATATTAACATCATGACTCGGTGGCTCCTAGTCTGTGCTATTTTCAGTAACTCTACATCATTATGGTATAATATATTGCGTTTGCACAATGTCCAGTGCACCTCATATGAATATGTAGGTCACGCGGAACCAAATGCGAGAAGAAACTAAGAAACAAAAACCAACAACTACAAGAGTTAATAAGGTAATGAAAATCGGCCTTAGTTTATAAACACTTCTGTGATTTGAAAAGCATCCCCAGGCCGACAGGCGGTGATCCTGCCACTGTGAATGCGTTATAGTCGGTAATTGAGGCAAAAATCCGTACAGTTGATTATAGTGGCCAATCGTTTAGGGAAAGCCCCTATGATAATTATAGTTTTACTATGAAACGAACATAATCATTTGTATAGGCAGGCAAGTTGGGTGAGATATAATGGACCGAATGTGATACCAGTTGGCGTAAAAGTAAACCCCACAGTTCCTGATAAGAGTCAATGTAGCCTCGAAATATGTCCCGAGGCCGTGCGCGTTGGCTCAAAATGGAGAGCAGAGAAATCAATCCATTGTTTTCATTCTTACGAAACAAACAATGTTTGTTTTTCCTCCTTTTCTTGAGTGTGAAATATATATTTCGAAAAATATGTCGTGGTATCAACTTGATAACTATATTAGGCATTGAAATTCGTTGACTGCTCTGCTCTTCCACATAGCAATATATTACAGCAACACTGACATACAATACCTTTCCTCATTCACTAATTATAACTATAATCCCAGGACTAATTCACAATCCTAACAATATAGAATAATCGATACCATACAAAGCAAACAGCCAATCGGAGAAGACCGTGTGGATAAGACTAAGAGGCTCACCGCTTGAGAAGGCTGACTGCAACAGTACACAAGAGGTGTCCTGAGAAACCTCGCTGCAATGTTCGGAATTATTGCTGCCTATTGCAGCGAGGAGCTTTATGGGTGTAATGCAGACATTAGGCTATGCTTCCAATGATGAACCAAGATGACGTAGTATATCTGTTGCACTATAACAACTCACTGAGCAATATTATTCCATTAGAGTTCATGCTCCAGACATTCTTTATATAACTATAGTCGACCTTCAAACCTTCTAAGCAAAGTAAAGTGACGAATAATTTCTTACCAAGGACTACGCTAGTCAAATAGGCCTACGTCAATTCGAATATTACACGGTTTCCACAAGCACACATTTTTTTTCATCTCAGTTGAATGAATATTGAATGTGATGGCTTCGAAGAGACATTTAAGGATCAATTTGATCCGCTCACAAGTCCATGTCAGACTAAAAGAGATATATCGGGAACACGACCATCTATGTTAACAAATACGTGAACATTCGCTATATTTATGAAGATTTCACTATAATGGGAGAATCACTCTGTTTGGGGTTTACTCGGTCTGGGGGTTTCTCAACATCCCAGCCAAATACGCCGGAAAACAATACCACCTCTGTGGGGGATACTTTTCTGCCTGTGTGTGAGATTCACATCCATTGAATAAAGTGAATTCTAACGTGTGAATGAAATCTGGAATGATGAAAAAAAAAAAGTAGTGATAATTGATTCAATACTAGGCAGTACTAAATACTTAATACTTAACAAATTTGGGGACACGAAAGTGAACACTACTTCCTAGTTCGGCTAGTGTAGCTTAGTGTAATTTTTGCAAGAAAACCTGGGTTCATGTAGTGTCTACATTTGTTTATAGTCACTCCAAAACTAGTGAATTCTCTCCGGAATAGTTTGAATGTGGGCCTTACTCAAAACAGATGCAGGCCTAACCTAAAACATATACAGACCTACCTTACATCATATACATAACTAACATACAAGAGATACAGGCCAAACATACAACAGATACATGCCTAACATACAGCGGAAGCAGGTATAACATACAGCAGAGATATGCCTACCTTACAACAGATGCTTGCCTACCTTACAAGAGATACAGGCCTACCTCACAACAGATACAGGCCTGACATACAACAGATACAGGCCTAACATACAACAGATACAGGCCTGACAAACAACAGATACAGGCATAACATAAATAGATACAGGCCTAACCTACCACAGAGACAGGCCTAACCTATGGTGCGCTTTGAGGCTCTGCGTAAAGCGCTATACAAACACCTATTTATTATTATTATTATTATTATTATTATTATTATTATTATTATTTATAGGCTAATATCTTGTATTTGTACAACGTTCACCGCGAATGATCTTGTAGGTCATGTGGAACACAATGAAATATTGA
>JAUOBX010020009.1:0-20592 GCA_032360705.1 Eupentacta quinquesemita
AATCAATCGGACGGAGCGTTAGAGAGTTATTGCGCTAACGCGAAAATCTTCCGGCGGACGCGGCGGACGCGGACGCGAACGCGGCGGACGCGGCGGATACGGCGAAGGTAAACCCATTATATCCCCGAAGTGGGGATATAATTATTGAAAAAAGCAGCAATTTCCCGAGACCGGCTTTTCGCATGTGTGACACTTCCGGGTATGTTTATAGGCAACGACGAGTTTATGCGACAATACAAACAAAGAACCCGAGATAGGTAGGCTGTTCAGCATGAGAATATATATATATATATTATATATAGCTAGAAACAATAGATAATTAACACTCAAGGCTACAATGCCATGACATCCTCTACCGTCAGACCGTACACGTTAGTCCGCTTCTTCGGTAACAAACAACAGTGATCACATCATTAACATGGCTCAATTGAGTATCCATGTATATGTTGTTCATCTACGATGAGCTAGTGTATCTTGAGGCTGTATTACATTTATATCTCAGGCATACCAATCGATACTCGTACATGCATATTTTCCGTTGTGGGCGGAATGACGAGAATACTATTTTGTAAAATTCCGCGAACAGCTCCAACGCAATGGCAGTTCTGGAGTATTACAGTAACTAGACGATGGTATGGCCTAAAGTATTTCCGATAAAACTCTGAAAATAGTTTTTGTTTTCTATCAAGTTTCTTTAGCGTTCCTCTGGCCTACAGTTTTTACATACTTTCATTCACAGAAAAAAACTCATTGAACATTAAACCCATAACTTTCGAATAACATACGTTCCCAATCGAGTGACCCTTATTCAGGTCATTGTGTGTTCGTCTCGTGTACTAAGTATGCTAATCGATAGATATGCGTGCGTATTATCCGCCGTGCGAAGGTTGGGAATATGCCTCTTTTTGAAAATTAATTAAATGCAGTGTACTATTCCCAGTTCATAGGCCTAGTGCACAATGTATATATTGTTCATAACGAGGGAGAATGATCCGAACTTTCACATATTTGATGCAAATAGGATTTTTTCAAGTGATTGCAAGAGTTTCGGGTTCTATAATTGGAATGGTAGAAATTGTTCCAACTGTCTTCAAATAACGCCAACGTATCATGCCTGTGTCAAGTATGCTAATCGATAAATATGCCTGAGTTTCCTGTCTCGCAGCGGATTACGAACTATGTCCCATATATGTAGCCGGAAACAGCATCGGTCATTATTACTGCAGCTGTCACCAAATTATTTCTTTAGTGTATACATTGGTTAGCTGTCAAAGGGTATTGCTCACGACACAATGGTGCTAATTACATTTTCTGGCGTTGACCTTCACTGGTATCCCGCACGCTGTACAACGTCTGTTGTCGTTTGTTTTTCTGTCATTGCTGAATGATTATTGACATATAATTATTCAACCCAAGAACTTTTTTTTTCGCAAATAATTTAATAGTCCTCGAAATCGTCTAAACTGACCTAATGGTAAGTTCTGACATTTGCAAGTTTGCAAGTTACACGACATGACTTTAAATGATTTATTCTGGAGAATCATGTCTTGAGCAATGCCCACTGGCCGATAACCTGAAATATACATCAGTCTTTGGTGGAAATTACTGGAGCTATAGCCGGCCGATTTTTTCACTGTATATGTTAGGTGGCCCTCAATAGTATCACGTCTGTTGTAGTTGGCTTTGTGTTTATGTAGTGTATGACATGTAATTCGTTATTATCAGTAAATGATAACAAACACAAAATGATTACAAATCTATGGGAAATGTCTAGAGAAGGCATCAATAATTCTAGAAATTGCTAAAACTTACCTGATCGTAAGTTGTGACATTTTCGAGGTAATGACGTGGAACGTGCGAGAGAATAATTATTAGGTACAAAAACTAAGGTACACCCAAGCCAAGTTTCCTGTCACGCAGTGGATCACTAACTATGATCCATGTACGTAGCCTGCAGTAGCATCGATCTTCTTATATCATATGTACGGTATATTTCAGTTATTCACCAGTGAATATGATCAACGAAATTATGCTTCAGATCAATTTTAGTTTGACCTCTATCGGCTAAAGCGCATAGTGTGCAACGTCGGCTGTGTATTAGTTTTGTTGTTATTGTTGAATGACCATGGAAGTCTGACGAATCCATATGGAATGTTCTAAAGAGGCATCAATAATCCTCGACCTGCCGACATTTCCGGAACTGACCTAATCTGCTAATGGTAAGTTCTGACCTTCATCAAGTGAATGACGCAAAAGCTATTCCGCGTCAATATATCTAGCCACAATTCAGGCACGAGGTTTAGTTGGATTGTACATTGTCGGGGGCCTATGGCACTTTATTCGAGTATCGATTGTGCGATATGCTGGCAAGTGCACTGAATATCAACTACTCCAACTGATAAAACGTTCAATCTATTTCAAACAAACCCCAAGGGTGTTCTAGATATAAGCAAATCATAAAGTTTGTATCGATCAGCCCATTTTTTGTATTTGTAAGTATGACATGGGGTTTACTACTGTTAAGGGATTATTGTAAATGCACGGATTGGAGCTATGTTCCAACAATAAAAAGATCACCCATGCAAGGATGAAACATCATCTAGTTCGTATTTTTTACTATGCGTATTCGTTATAGTGCTATACTTCGCTAATGATCTGTATTTGTAAGTATGACACGAGTTTCACTATTGTTCAGCCATGTTCAAACAATACGAAAACAGCCCATGCAAGTTTATTTCAGGCGCAAATTTCTCAGTAGCAAATGTCAGATATGCTCACATTTTTTAAGCGTCTCACATCTGTCCTAGTTGTCGTTTGTAATCGTAAAGTATGGTATACCAACTAACATCACTGTTTTACTAATATTGCCCCTAGCATATGGAATGAGCTGGACATCTCAATCAAGCGAGCGACATTTGTCGCCGCATTCAAGAGACAGCTGAAAACACAATCATCTATCAAATATTATGCTTCCTAGCTGCCTAGGTTCCAGAACACCATATTAGTTCCTAATTGTTTAGATGTATATATTTAGGGTTTGTGAAGCGCTTCCGAGAATTTTTGTTGAAATGGAAATGGAAATAGCGTTATACAGATATCAGTAGATAATAATTACAATAATAATAATATCGTGTGGATTGGAGCCACAATAAAATTACATGAAGGCACTTTGTGAATATCTCGGACTTTGCTTTTTTACTGACATTAGAACAGTCGCTGAAAACTAACTCAAAATATTCCCGAGAACTTTATCGTGTTTTCGTTGAGAATTGCCAATACTTTATTGATATCAATAACAGAACACAGCATGGCCTAGAGGTTGTGGTTAGGACTATATACGGTATCATATTATTTACCAAACATCAATATCGCACCTGAAGGGAATAGTCAACAAAGCCTATAGATCGATTCCCTGCCGCAAGCAAACTAATATTATTATGTATCTATAACCTTGAACATTTCTTAACACAGGTAATTCGCTTTGCCCAAGTTTACTGCATTATGAGCCGTATTGGAAAATACATTGGTATTTCCTCTGAACAAAAAAAGAAGGCAATAATTAATCCGATACCACACACTGAACGATCGTGTTGGTAACATAATTTGTTAAATGTTTGAGAAATATACTGTTCAATTTGTATATCAAGTTATTAATACCACTAATTGGAACAGGAACTATATTCACGATAGAAGAAAATTACTTACAAAGTCGATCCTTAAACGAAGAACCATGCACCAATTCCTCTCTTATGAAAATCTCGATCTTGATCCAAAAGATAAAAAAGAAATCAACTACTATCCCACCTGAGCCAGCGAAGCACAACGTTCTTTGAGCACTTGTCAATTTAATTTGATCTTCATACGCTGTCGCCAATTGCTATAAGAGCGCTGCTGCGGCGCATAAGTAATTGACCTTCCAGTGTTCAGAGGAAGCGAAATTTACACGCACGTGGCTACTAGAAGACGTGACGTCATATGTAGGGAATCGCGGTCGGATTGGTCGGTATTCAAAAAGGTACGGAAGAGTGAGAGACTAGAGGGCGGTAATGAATTTACATATATATTTTTATTGTTAGCTTCTGATAATATCTTCATTCTTCTATTATGATGGATTCTAGTGGGAGAACATGTATCCATGCGAGTATTCGTGGATGGTAAACTTTTGCATAACTAGTAACAATGACGTGCGTATTTTTGAGTGAGTGGACATGAGCTGAGTTCGCCTGAAACCTCACAATATCATGCCACTCTCGCCTCATGATATAGACTTTAGCAGAGATAAGCATTGTGACAACGAATCGTTACGCCAAAATATGTTACGCAATAGCAGTATTTCCTATTCAGCTAATTGATTTGATGTATAGTAGGAGGCTATACCAGTGATCGCACTACAAACTGCATTGTTTGCAATGAATGAAGATTGTGGCCGCGTAATTTGTTTCTTTTATACTTCAACTTTCGTTATACAGTTTCATAAGCTACCGTATATGAAAAAGCCCATAACGAAAACGAGATAATTAACATTACCCTGTGATGAAAACAAGTATAACAGACTGTGTTATCACCTTGAGTGTTGTTAAACTATACCTGGACAAATGGGCATCGATCAGAAAGAGATCGGATATTTGACGAAATCCGGTTGATTATGAGATAAAACAATATTTGAAGAAACTCATTATTTCAGTTCTATTGAATTCGCTTTGAATTGAACATAATCTTTAGAGTAAAATTGTTTTAATTGAATTGGGAACAATAGGGGCTCATTTATTTTGCAAACACTGCCAAGTCGAGCCCAAGCACTCCGGATTGGTAACAGGTGCGAGAGGGTGGGGGCAGCATATAGCGCGTTTATTTCTAGATTTAATTGATAGGGCTGCTGCAGGAAACAACAATATAATTAGACTTTCCACCAAAGCTAAATGAAGTGACAAAATAAAGGCGGGAACGGAATATAGCAAGGCCGGTAGACTACCAATGAGTACTCATATAATTGGCCCAAGCCCAGCCTATAGGAGAATTTACAAGCTCTAAAAGGTAAATAATCCTAGAAAGATATATAATACGTTGATTATACAATAGTCTGGCTTGGAATAATAAAGTTATGATTAAACTCTCAAGATGGACACTGATAACTTATGGACAGGGTTGGTGAATTATGGCTGCACTCTCCTCGGCTACATATAGGGACTCATACCACAATTAGCTCTGGTATGCATCCGCCGAGAGGTTACCCAACTAGGCCTCAAAAACTGTTGGGACCATCTGCTGCATTGTGGGGAGGTAGGATTGCTTCTATCTTTACTTATTCCGAAAGAGCACTATTGAAAGTATAATTGCCAAAAAATTCACCTGTTCTCGTTTCCAAAATGTGATGACTGAATAGGCCATTGTCGAGTTTGCGGAGTAATATATAGTCTGAGAATGCTACTGAAAATACACCTTCCTCCAGCTCAAAATCTAAACGGTCATGGTACATCAAATTGGACAGCGTTGGAGAGAGTAGACTCTGAACTTCGCATCGGTATACATCAATTTCCCAGCGAAAACTTCTGGTGGCGCCTGGACAGACCAGAACGGACCCAATTTAGTGTATAAACAATGGATAAATTAATTGCTAATGCCATTGTAGTGGAGTGAACATGTGCTGTGTGAAGCACTGCTTCCACAACTCACAATCTGACCTCATTAAAATGAAGGTCACATACAAACTAATTGATATTTAATGAAATTTCAGAGAAGTTCACCCAGTACGTACGATTGTGTTCCGTTAGGGGCAAGATAAGCTAAAGGGAATGCATTTCGGAGGGGCGTGGTCTGTTTCGAAATATGTCATTCCGCAACTGGGCTTTTGAAATGTGTTCTACAAACAAGCAAATAAGCTAGAGGAGATGTGTATGAATTGGCTGGATACGACATTCGAGCCTCGATAATCATCCCTACACTGTCCGATGTATCATATATGCTACGGAGCTCTTCTCGGTCTGTCGCCGACAGTGTCGCGGCGCTCGGAACTGAAGTAGTTGCCCGAGAATTGTGCCGGGTGGTTACGGAGTCACCGGGGCATGACATCTGTTATTGAATGCTGAGATACTGGCCACTGTAGTGCGTGAGCCTCGCCTGGCTAATCCGACCTGGTAGTCGAATAGTTAATCTACAGGCATGCAATCGTGTCACTTCAAGGGGAGACCCGATGTGATTTCTCCTCCCATGGCTGATCAGTTAGCTATTCTACAGGCATGCGATCGTGTCACTTCATGGGGAGACCTGATGTGAATTCTCTCCATGGCTGATTAGTTAGCTAACCCTCTGACTACCACTGTTAGAAAGTTCTCAGCATTCGAGCCTCGATAATTATCCCTACACTGCCCGATGTATCATATATGATACGGCGCTCTTCTCGGTCTGTCGCGGCGCTCGAAACTAAAGTAGTTGCCCGAGAATGGCGCCGATTGTTTACGGGGCCACCGGAGCATGACATCTGCTATAGAATGCTCAGCTATAGGCGCACCCTCAAGCGAGATACTGGCCATTGTAGTGCGTAAGCCTCGCTTGGCAAATCCGACCTGGTAGTCGAAGTGTTAGAGGGTAGGGCAGGTGAATTCACTACAAATCTAACCTGATATTTATTCAAAATCAGTGCCTATTGATTCGATCTCTGATCAATGATTATCGTCCGCTCCCAGCTCATCTGATGCTCATTCTATTAATGGTACAACCACCTATTATTAATACCATGATCCAATATTTGGAAAATTGAAACCGCGACCTTTCCGTCCCTTCCTCTTGCCACAAACATACTAACCTTAACATGACAGTTATTAATCTAACCCCTTTCTAGTTATTCAAGTAGCATATACAATATCTTCTAAGAGAGGTATATAACTCGTACGAGAAGTAAACTGTTTGGCGAGTCAATAAATATTACCTCTCAAAGATACCTACTTAATAATTTATCCCAGTAGCTTGTATGTCGTGGGGTACAACCTACGGAGCGCAGTTTCTGGCCTAGAAGTTACGGGGAAAGCGTTTTACGTGCCCTAAATTTCAACAAACAGTAAACTATGATTAAAATTGGGGAGACTAATTGGAAAACTTGAACGTACTTATTGGGTGCATTCAAATTTGATATGAGGGTCGTTAATGTTGTATCTGTCCTGAGTGAGCTGTTCTATCGAATTACACCTTGTTATGAAAAACGCATGCTGATTCTTCGCCGGAAACGAAATAATATATGCAGTCATGACAGTATATACATCTACAGGCTCCAACATGGTCGATGCTTGAGCTGAATCCTTTGCTATCACCACATCAGTGCTATCTTAGTCAGCTGATCGATGCACACACTCGCAGCCCCGCCTGGGCTTCTTAATATACTAACCTGTTGAGATGTATTTCTCAATTTGGATCATTCTGACGCAGATTGAATTGTCGAGGGTCCCGTCGTGCAGACTGTCCTGTGAGTTGAATAGCTTTCTTTGATGACCCTCCCGCTTCAACAGCTCATATCTTCGAGATTATTTCATCAGGAATTAATATAGTCATACCCTGCACCCTAAAATATATATTTTCCGTCGTAGCTCAACTGCCTTCTCTTGTACGAGAGGAAAATATACTCTTCCGGGCATAGGTGTTTTCTTCCTCCCCTGTCACCCGTCATACTTACATCACCGCCCGTAACATATGTTCTGTAAAATATGATAGGGCTGAAGACTCCATTCCTTTCATGTACGGCTGGCGGACTACCAGCCGTTTCCTGCTGGTTGGTGATCATTCTCGTCACTGATCAAATAAGTGTCTCAGATTTCCTGTACATCCAAATCCACCATCCTCCCACCCCCCACTGAGTAATGGTTACAACACGATACCCACCAGGGACTATAGTTACGATTCACATGAGTTATACTGTATCCTTCATCACCAGACGTTGCATCGACCAAATACAGAACATCGCAGCATGATTGCCGGATTTGGAATATGCAAACCCTTTGACAAACTCTATCCAGATGGCAATACGATTTACTTGACAGCATGCATGTAGAAAGTAACACTCAAGACCACCGGACGCTCATCAGGGGCTGGAATTTAACACGCCAGTTTATCGTACGCCACCTTGAGCTCAGGATACTGTCGGTAAAGGAACACATCTTTCAAAACAGCTTCTTCTTTACTTACTTACTTTACTTTAGTGTGGCATGCTCTTCGAAGATTGGCCGACCATGAATCGTCACCCCCTTCTGTCCTGAGCTGCATGGGTCGCATCTGCCATACTGAGACCTGTCCATTCAGCAATGTCTTTCAGCCAGGTCATTCTGGGACGTCCTCTCCCCCTCCTTCCGTTCAGCTTGCCTTGCAGTAGGTGGTGTCGAATTTTCTGTGGTCTGACAATGTGTCCGAAATACTGGCACTTCTTCTTCTTCTTGATCGATCCCAGCAACTTCCTCTCTTCTCCCATATTATTCTTCACTATGAAAACAAATATTGTAAGCATAATGTTGCCTTTCTTAATAAAACAGGCAACATTCAGATTACAACAACCCATGTACATGGTCAATTCTGATTTTCAATGAACCCCGATACAAGCTCATGTTATAATATTGCTGACTGCATATAGTTATAGGCTAATTTTTGCGAGTTTTCAATGTTTCATGAGTTTGCATTAGAACGGATAGAAACCTAGTTTTGTTTATACTAGATCATCCTACCAGAATAGTCAGATTGAGAGTATGTCAGTCGGGCACATACAAACATGATTATGTAGAACAGTATATCATATTAGGTGACATTATTTTGCTTTCTCTACACTCTCTTCCGATTGGACAGATTGGTGAGCTGATATAAGGGGCCCACGATTATTGGATATTTTTAATTACCGTTCTTCGTGTTCGTGCAATACATGTTACGACTCACCGAGACAACGTCATTAGGGTAAATGCATCAACCACCCGTTTTTTGGCTCATATAACTGCCCGCTCTATAATTTGGACACGATAACCCAGGTAAAATTTGAAAATTTCGAAATTGGATATAATGATGATATCTGGTGAGTAGGCCTACATGCACTGTATGGTTCTTGTGATAGACAGTCCGGGCTAAACCGTCGATTGAGGGTGCGAGAGTTCGTACAATATGTTGAGCCGTTAAAATACTTTTGGCACTTGTACTGACAAATGATCTAGGTCGAAGCAATTCCCACGAATTTTGAATCTTTATAACAGTATTTCATCTCTGAACGGTAACATTTAAAACGGATACAGCTGCAGGTCATATTTCAGGCGAGCGAGATTTGTGACTTTGAGCTCACTACGGCAGATGTGCTTTTGTACTAAAATTAACTGAAAATTCGTGTTTTCATATTTATTTTCCAAAAGTATATGTTTTTCATATGTTCTGAACCTAAATCAGACAGACCAGGAGCAAAATGGAACCTTCCGTTTCGAAAATTACATTCCATAGCCAAAATGTTATCTAACAGCCGACCTCATATAAATATACCATATTCTTCAACATGTGTTAGAGGAATAATATATTTCAGCTAAAAAGATATTGTCGTCTAACAATACAAAATGCCCCCTACACGACAAGAGTGAACAATTTACCCATAATGTGGGTCATATGTTACCAATTTAGTAATTGTAATGAGTTTTACATTTTAAGAGCACATGCTTTTTGTTGATTCACAGTGATCTATGAGTATGATCAGTCCTGCACCCGTGACAGGGAACTGAACATTACAACCCTCTTGATTATCGAGAATAACAATTCCTTGCAAATTTTAAAATAAAATTGATGTGGTTTGTCCATTGTACTGAACAAAAAACACCTGCTCCATAATCATGGTAGCCCACTGTCATTCGGGTGATAGTTGAAACCCCACGAGGAATCACTAGTGAATGTATATTTACCCGGTATTCTGGTGTAGCGTTTCCAATCGAACTATAGATGTATAATATTAGCTTCAACTTTACATCGGTAGTGCTTGGTCATAAGCGCTTGTAGTCTTGCTTCTCATAATGAGTAGTTATCGTCTGACTCCAATTCCACAGATATCCCCTTGCAACACTGAATTCTCACCTTCAAGTAATTCATATCATCACTTTCTAGTTATTTGAGTAGCATACACGATATCATCTAAGAGACATCAGAAGAGACTTGCATAATTCTGAGAAATTCTTTCTTACTAGGATCACCTAGTAGATTGCGTGTCGGCGGGTACAACCCCCGCTCTAAGGAGCGTGCATTTTCTGGCGTGGAAGCTTGTATGGGTTATGGCAAATAGCGTTTCACGTGCTGTCATTCTCATCAAGCAGTAAACTATGATTAAACTCAGAAGAAGCAATTTAGAAACTCACCGAGGCGTATTATTATGTACGTTCAAATCTGACATGCGGCTCTTTAATGTTGTATTTGTCCTAAGTGAGCTATTGAATTACAACTTGTTCTTGTCCTCATGCGGATCCCTTACGCGTATAACGTATTCTATTGCCATAATCAGATGAATATATATATATACAGTCATGACACTGTATGATAGTGTATATATATACAATTGAATGTGTACGTGTGTGTATATCCGTATATGTATGTATGCGTTTGTTTTTATCCGTTCGCTGTTTGGTTTTGACGGGGAAATGTATAATAGGTTAGAGTTGGGGACAATAGGATTACAGAACTGTGTACGTATTTCTACACTACGGGTGTTGGTTGGTTTAGACATGCACGTACATTGTCACGGGTGCATCCAACGATAGGTTAGAGTTGGGAACTATTGGAGTATTCCCCTTTGTGCGTATATCTGCTGTCAGTGGGCGTATAACGATAACGATCACGAAGGAGTACACCACAGTGTATGTAAGTTCTCGAGGCTCGGCCATTACAGGGTGCATACATTTTGTTTGCTGGGTATATGTCAGTCATTATTGATCAGTAACTGAGTGAGTGCATGCTCCACAATGCACTGGGGCCAGGTCAAAGGTTATATGAACTTATCAAATTTAGAAGTCTGAATATCCTGTTATAACGATAGATTCAGAATGCTCGGTTTGATTAGACTGGAAGTTGGTATGTAGCTTCGGTATGGGCAGTACATAGCCTCATAGAACTGGGGTCATCACATCATGATGTTTCATGTTTTATGATATATATATATAGAATCCCTGGCTACATCGACTGTGACAATTGATATTCGTGTGACTTTGATGTGCATAACACACGTTAGATTATTTGCTATGACCAGCAACCTCACTCAGCTCACCGATACGAACAGTCGCATCCCTGTCCGGGCCTCTGACTACTAAAGAGTTAGATATCTCTCTCAATTATGATTATTCAAAAGCTGATTAGTTCTATGCATACATTCCTTGGAGCTTAATTGCTTTCTACGACCGCCTGAGCAGCCATTTCCGGAATGATTTTGTCAGGAATTATTACATTCATACCCTACACCCCGAGGTATGTCTTCGCCGTGCCGATGTTGTACAAGTGCAGTGCCTCATAATTTCTGTATTCTTCTCAAATATGACAGTTCACTGGCAAGTGATGTTATTAGTGAAGCCAATACTTGTACTTCTAGTTTCCATGTAACTTTCCCGGAAGTTACCTTTACCACTCGTATTTTCCGTCACATACTGAGTGGGCTAGAAATTGAGGAAAGCTTGTGGTCCTTATGACATTCCTTCATTTATAATCCGCTTCATACACTCAGTTCCAAGAACCATGGTCGGAGCATCGCCAGGCATTATACTAGTTCCGTTTCATGACGAAACAATTCGGTGATTGTACTTATCAGATACAGAATGCCACCAGGTGACACAGAGGTGTCCGTTCTGGGTATTGGTTACTACACGTTACCCACACGGGACTTTAATAACCTTTACCATAAGTTATACTGTATCCTTCAGCACTGGATGTTTCATCGACCGAATACAGGTGCAGCATGATCGTCAGATTTAGAATATGCCAAACTTTTGACAAGCTTTATCCAGATGGCAATACAATCAGCTTGACAGCATACATGAAGTAAGTAGCACTCAAGACCACCAGACGTCCCTCAGGGACTGGGATCTAACACGCTAATTTATCGGATACTGTAGAGAAACACATTCATTGTCACCAGATTTGATTTGAATTATCCATGTGAAACATTTTCTAAAACTCCTTCTTTGCGATGGAGAAATCTATTGTAATAATGATGTTGCCTTCTTTTTTTATGAAACACGCTGCATTACGATTGCAAGACATGGGTTCAAACGTATACATGGCCAGTTCCGATTCGTTTTTTTTCGTTGTATAAACCCCGATATAAGCCTATGTTATATTATTGCAGACTGTATGATCGTTGCCAGTTTCAACGTTTCATGATTTTCCTTCAATACGGAAATACAACGTGTGGATTTGATAGACACCTAGTTTTGCTCTTACTAGACTATCCGATTAGAGTCAATTTGGTTGGAGAATGTCACTTACTGGCACGTATTTCTTCGGATTGATTGTCCAACATGTGGAACATCAGTTTATTTTATAACATATATCATACCAGGTGACATTGTATGCATTTCCAATCGGACAGATTGGTAAGCTGCATATTTGAAGGTCGGCGTTCATCAAACAGCCGTGGTTTGCTCATGTCTGCCCGTTTCTAAACTTCGACACGGTAACTCGACCGCCATTTTGAGTGAAAATTTAAAATTGTAAAAATTGATACGTGGCCAATTTCGGCTTGTAAACATGATAATACGACACTGGCTGAATGAATGTCGCTCATACGAAAAGTTGATCTGATAATGTTAATATCTAGCGTTCTTATGGGATTCTTTGGTGTTAATCAGAATCATGAGGAGTTTGTTACCCTATTGAGGTTGACGTCAAAGGCCACATGTATCAAGTCAATTATTATTACTGGATTTCCTAGTTATCAACTAGATAACTGAAACATTATGATGAAGCTGACAGTAACCGACGATGACATTATCTATTCGGACGACAAAAGCAGATATAATATGTGATAGGAGACCCCTGGGTGTGCGGTCAACTTACGATCCCCTAAGACCCGAACAGTATACATTGGATCTTCCTTATATATTGACGTGTAACTTATCAATGCCTGTAAATTTCTTCATTATCCTCAATCTGACATCTGCAGTATAACGTTTCTCATCGATGTCACCATCATTGCATCGAGCCTGCTCCAGCCTATCAACTTCGTCCGCATGGTAGGTGATGTTCCATCAATTACTTTTCCAGCAATATAATAACCACAAAAATCACTCATTGCCCTTACACAAGCATCCAGTGAATTGACCATATCATTTGATAGTATTGTTGGAGTGACGCTCTTCTTAGTAAAGATGGCGATTCACATCCGTTCCCTGTTTTAGAGTAACTAGTACGTACTACCCGTAATAGTTCAAAGCCATCTATTGACACACGTCGATCATCGTAGTGATCAGTGAGCCAAGTTTGACTGATAATAGGCTCGCATCGCGAAATTCCCCGGGATAGTCCACACTAGCTCATAATTCGCTATTTTACTGCACATAGTTTGAACCTTTCTCATCATCTCAACAGATGACCAATGGCACAAGTTTGGCTTGTTGTCACGCATCATCCCTCTAGCACCCCATGGCCTACTTCGTCTCATTTCCTGTAGCAGATCTCCACAGGTAATTGCAGCTGGTACAACCATTCTGTCTATCCCATTCCCATTTCGTTTATTTCAAATTTCTCATCAAATTCACAGCACACCAGCGCTATTTAGGTTCAATTGCTATTTCTGACAGTGCTTCATCACTTTCTCTTACCCCTGTTGCTGCCCCAAGCGTTTGTCACCGTTTCACTTGTCTCATTTCTCCTATACTACGCCCTATTTGGGATACTGGATTGCTGAAGGCCCGTGGTTGTTTAGTTGACATTCTTCACCAGTCCTGAGCCTTCTATGGAATATGTTTAGGTATGAGTGATTAACCAGACATATGCTATTCTTGCCCCAGGTTTCATACATATCTCAGTCATCCATCTGGTTATTGTATCAATTGCAGCATCAGCTTTCGTGTACTCTTCGATCCTGTTGACCCCATCCAAAGTCGTAATCCTAGCCCTTTCCTCTGCAGATATTTGTTCACTGTTCGTCCTCTGCCCATAATTATAATAACTGTATTTTCGAACTGACAGCAACGGTGCAACAGAGGCGTTGAGTATACATCATACTATTGGGGATATTGAACTCGGATAATATAGTACAAATGCAAATGAATATTCAGGACACGTATTACTGAATTTTTTCTTCATTTTTTTCAGAGCACTATATCGTCTCAGTAACATTTGAAGACCGACATTTCGTTATATCTAAACAAGTCAGTAACCGCACGTGGGACATTCGATTTCACAAGGACCCATGATGTCGATTAAATTATTACGAGGATTTACAAAACTTACCAAATAATTAATAGTCTGACGCTGTCTGACCTGATGAGTGATCGAACTCTAAAATTAGAGAGTAACATTTGGTAACTATGGATGAAATACTAGGTATCAACCTCCCTCGCCCAGGCGAGGTCGAGTATATTGTTTAGCAACATTTTTGAAGTTATAAACAATGGTACCCGAATTGAATACCGATCTACAACGGCATATGAGCGAGCTACACATCACAATTCAGCATGATTGGCCATGTAGTCTCAAAGTCAGGGAGTCTGTCCAACCGAGCTAACCAACCGCATGAAGCGACGAAACAGGGTAAACAATATTTTTGAGCTTATCACTTATAACTTGTCGGTACGAAGTTAGTGTGAACACTCCATCCGATAGAAATGTCGTATCGCATCGTACTAGAGGGAAGAACCGTTTAGCTCTCATTTGGGGAAAGTGAAAGTATTTTTCGTTCGCTTCTCCGGGAGGAGAACAAGAGGCTGAGAGGAGCACCTAGAAGCATTCGAATGTTATCTCAGATATGAAGGTTACTAAATATGCACTGTTTCCGTACACTGGTTTGGTAATATACTCATACGGATAAAACATATTCCCAAATTTATCCTGGAATAATGTGCAGTATTGTTTTCAATTAAAAAAGTATATTTTCATTTTGAGAGAATGTACTGCTTATTCATAAACCTCATACCAATGTCACATTTATCCTCTCACGATATGCTTTACGATATGGTATGTTTCGAAAAACCTATCTCAGGCATCACTGAAATTGAATGATTTGTAGGATATTTTAAAATATTAAGTTAATAGGCCTTGACGCGATACGAGTTCCTGCGTATGGTCATCGTTGGTATTTAGTTTCTCGCCATGACGTCACTTGCTTCTATCGTACCGTCTCATTTCAGTACAGTCACTTGGGGATCTATTAAATTCGATTATGGAAGGAGCACTCGTATCCTTGAGATGGTCGTATGATTTCTCGAGCGTGAAAATTAGGTCAAATGATCGACGTATGTCTCAGTCGCTCATCTTCGAGAAATTATAATACATATGACCAGTTCTTCGGTTAGGAGGCTGATGACCAGCTATGGTGATACTTGCCTGCTCATAAATGCCTTCAGCAAACAGAACAATTATATTATGCCTCCTACGATCAACCAGAGATCGGAGGTCAAGATCCTCTAGCAGGGATGTCATGACCCCTGGTTCATAAGAATAGTCTGAAGATACGTACCTAGCTGCTCTTTTCTAGACAGCCTCGATTTTATCCTGTAAGTGGATATGGTGGTGGTCCCAGACAGCACTGTCGTATTCCAGAACAGGACGAAGCAACCCTTTATAGGCAGATGGAATTGCCTAAGGTGTAATAATGTAATGTAATATCAATTATATTTATTATATATATTTCTACCGAACCTGATCCGATTGATCTGTATGGTAATTCGTTTTGATGTCAATGGATCCATAGAATTCAATCTTAGCGGAAAACAACCAGAAAATAGAACAGTTTAATGATTGAATGTCTCCGTCCACATCCCCAATAGGACCGAGGCGACCACAAGGATGTAACACTCGGTGGTAAAATCTCTCACCCAAGGACAGAAGGACAGGCAAGTTGTTCCGCCTACATGGCACACGATTCTTTCATGCACAGTTTTTCAAAGGATTTCTCTCTATAGATTCCAAACTTACCTGCATGCCATTTTGAGGAAGTGAAACCAGTGAATCGTATAGATTTCAGAAAATTTTCCTGACAAAAACTTATTTGATAACTACCTCATTTATTTGACGTTTCCTTCACTGTTTCACACTGTCGAACAATGTTCAATGATGTTTTATTTAGGGTTTAATTTAAATCGACGTTCGAGATGTGCATATCCTGAGGATAATTATACATCTTAGTTGATATTGGTACACGAAGCCAGCCTGAATGTATCCAGCGACAGCAACCAACACCGTACTGACTGACTGTATATAATAGAGTCGTATTGCATGGATTTTCCGTGATGTATCTGGGCTAATACGAAAAAGTAAATGTTATCTCAGATATGAAGGTAAATATTTGGTTGGAGGTTGGAATCTTCTTGAATCACTAACAATTAGGTTTTAGAAGTCAAGTTTGTTCGACAAATTTTGGTCGGCATGGTTCAAAGCCCTATATCCGATATAACTGCCAAGTTTCGAATCAATACGAGGTCTATTTCACGTCTTGCCTGTTAAAAATGTTGAAATGTTCCCCCTATGACGGTATATCGTTTCGCTCCTACCTTCCTTTCCAGTACAGTTACGCAGTTATCCGGTAAATTCGATTAAAAGGAGGAACACTTGGATTCTAGTACTTTGAAAATATAGCATGGGACACGAAAGTTCCTCCAGAGCGTGGACATTGAATCAGATAAGTTTTTTTTTTCAATAGACAGACTATGAGTAAGATGTATTCCCATATCCCTGATATCATCATGATTAGTAAGATGTAATATCACTTGAACTGATTTAGCTCCACTGGTATCAACATATACTTATATAGGTGTCAGAACACGATCAATATATCACCTACCAACGTCTCCCGATCTTCATTAAGTACCTTGAACTTGAACTGAGTATCTACATCTGGTTTTAGGTGTCGGAACGCCGAGCAGTATACTCACTGCGTTGGTCGGAATGGTGATTTATGTTAAACGAGAACTTTACAGTGGTATCATTTTGTGTTTTTCGACACCATGGGCAAATCGTGGTTTGGGTGTCGCATTGTGCCCATTGCGCTTCTGAGAACAGGTAAACAGTAGATGCCTATTCATAATGAAGAATTAAAGGCATAATATATGTGTGTGAGTAGACAGTTCAATCACGTAGTTTACCAATCTACTAATGACCAATTTATTGAGGCGGATTATTTCGGTTGAGAGACCTGCGGACTCACAATCAATAGATTACCTCCCGATGTCTATCGATCGTCATACAGTACTCACGTGCAAATTGGTATTCAGTGACGGGACTTGTGAAATATACTTTGTGCAGCCTGTGGTTGCAACTATTGTTGATGTCTCAGGAGAGGCAGGAAATATATGTGCACAATCAAGAGCGGGGCCGACGGGTAACTAATAATCAGGGGTAATATTTGTGAAGCGCTTTGGAACGAGTACTACAGTGATGATGCGCTATATAAGTACTAAATAGTATTATACGTATGCTGGAAGTGGTATATATATATGGTACATAAATCACTCGATATAGCGCCTCCATCATGATACACGTTCGGTGGCACTTTGAATATACCCCATTGTCATTGGAGTGAGTCTCGGCCCCGACAATACCAGAGGGCTATAAATTTGCAATAACTAGAATTGCACTGACAGAATTAGTTACATATTAAACTGAATAATATAGGAACTCCATATGTATATGTGAACGCTGTGTGAATAAACTTACGCCAATTGCAGGAGAGGTAAATCAAATCCACCGGGCAGTCATTTACCTATCACTAACATTTCGCCAGATGTGGTGATTTCATTCTAATATGATTTTGCGAATACCAAACCATGTAGCTTATAGCAAATGACCTATACCTGGCATGTATATGTAAGATGATTTTGCAAACCCCCAAGCTTTCCTGTCTTATCATTAAGACAATTTTTATCCTGCTCATATATGACCAATGAAAGTCAGTGGCCACATGTAACACATGTGGTGTTAATAAGACGTATGTGGTGGATGAAAAGTGTAACGAGAACTGACTGAAATGACCATATAGCGTCTGACATTACGAGGATCAATAATGTATGATATATTTGACACTAGCTCCATCGCCGTGGGTATTACCCAGACAAGAAACTGATCGATACAGCAGAAATGTAACTTTCTCCCTCTGGGGAAGGGTGTTCAGATAGTGTAATCGAGTGCGACCTAGCAACCTGGTTGAGTGACCCTGCAACACTGTCAGCTACATCAACTCATTTGCTGACTAGTAAAACAGGACCAAATGCGTTAACGAAGCTGGTAGAAGGTGTCAGGAACAACACCAGCTTGTTTGTGATATAGAGACCACGGTGTATCTGTGAGTGTCCGAAATTAGACGAACTGCTTGACAGATATATTTATCGGCGTTATACTAACTGCGATACGATGCGTGTATTATATCTAGGTTCGCCGATGTCATAGCTATCTCCAGACAGCACCCTACCAGATGTCTATACATATACGCTTACGAGCGTGATTCATTCTTCTGTATTGCTAGAACTGTCGGTTGCCCAAAGCCAACTAGATGAGCTGATAAAAGCACTCGCAAGTCGCAACCCAGCACATCTCTCAATTTCGAAAAGGAATGCCGGTCATTGTTCGGATTAGACAGTCTGCTCCGCTTATTGCTGCTTCGGGTGAGTTCTCAGCCAACCTACGGAAATGTACTATATTCGGCTGTAGGATGGTAAAAGAGTGGTTCATAGCCTCTTCAGCTCCACTTGACATTTCGCGACTTTTCATATTGAAACCGCCCACTCAAAACTGAGAATGCAAGTTCTCAAATATCTGGAAATTCCACTCTAAATACTTAATTTTTTATCATCATAGTGCCAGTTGTATTATATGGTTCGAATACTCATCGCCACCAACGTAGAATATGGGCAGATGGGATGACTCACGGACCATAAGCCTTTGTAGGGGGTTCAATCCCAACTAGAGTCAACTGGTATGTGTTGATATCGTAACCCAATGGCATTGTATCGTCGTTAATAAAGGGGGACTGCTTGCAGTAAATAACACGGAAATACTTCAACTAAGAATTGACAAACATGAAAACCATTCAATATCCAGACCGAGTTTCGACACACGATTACGATTCCCGCTTAGTTTCGTTGACAAATATTATATAATGTGTGTGATACTCTGGGAGGCGAAAACATTCAAAGTGATACTACTACTCGGCGAAACCTCCATATCAATATTGTCATATAGAGCGGATATGCAAAGGCACGGGATCATATATCGGATCGTAATTTGTTTACCCCTATATGATGTGCTATATTATGATAAGCTGACACCGGCTTCTCTTTCACGGTTATGTTCATACCTGTTCAACAACGCCGAATAATAAGAGCTCCGCCGCTGATAAAATGACCAATATCCTCTTGTGCTGTAAATAGCGGTCGTGCAAGCTATTCCTATGAATAGTGTCCAGGAAAGTGATATGTGTGATAGAGGAAGGGAGAAATCTGGCAAAACATTAATTACTGACGCTTCTCCGATGATGTAAAATAGGCTGTCCTCCCGAGTTTTATGACAAATAAGGTTTAGTAGTACACTGAACAAGAAAAGGTGGCTGTTCCCAGTAAATCGTCGCTCGATACAGTTGCGGTGACTAGAGTCCCTTGTGAGCGCGCGTTGGCTAGTTACGTGTTGACAATTGAATATTGGTTGGTGCCTCGACAGAGGTTTCAAATTATATATCAAAGTCATATTCGAGAGAACTAACGCTATCTAGTTATACGCATGAATTATAATTACTTCGTACATGATGACCAATCTGTAGCAGTAAAGGAGTACAGTAATAACACCACCAGAGAGAAATAGGGGATGTTCAATTAACTGTTTATAAAATTCTATTCCATTATATTTGTCCATCTACCATACCACTTGCCAACTAGCCCATGTACACCCACCCAGATTGGCATTCATGTCTTTCTATTTGTCTGTTTGTCTATCTACCTGCTACCTATCAACTAGCCCATGTTCACCACTGCATACATGACAGTAATTATGTCATTCTATATGTCAGTATGTCTATCTACTTATAACTTGTTACTCATGTGCCTACCACCTGTCAACTAGCCCATGTCCATCTGTCTGTTTGTTCATCTACCTATCACCTATTAGCTAGTATATTACTACCCACCCAGTCAGGTTTTCATGTCACTCTATTTGTCTGTTTGTCCATCTACCTATCACCTATTAGCTTACACCCAATGCAATAATTGAGGGCATGACATTTGTTACCGCAAAAATAACAGAACAAATGAAAATAAAAATTCTTGATTAATTTATCGAACTGATATTCTTGAACCACCAATACAAAGGGGGGAACACATTTTGCCTTCAAAGCATTGGAATGTTGTTTTGTGGGTTACGAATTTGTATGCCGTTGGTGATTGTATTTTTTACCTTTAGCCTTATACCATC
>JAUOBX010020121.1:0-14147 GCA_032360705.1 Eupentacta quinquesemita
TTTTCAATGTGTTTTGCAGGAAGGAGCGCACCTCTGTTCATACCACATGATAGGAACTTCTTCTACTGTAGTGGAACTGCCTGACCATTGACCTGACCATACAAACGTACGAGCTGTGAACCATCGGCGGCTCGTTTGCTTGTCTCGGTATTTTTGATAAACTTGTCTCTGTTAGTTTCTGCAACGACATTATTATATTTCCTGATCCATTCCCTCTTGCACGATTGACAATTAATTTCTGTCAGCAGCACATGGGCGGTCTAGCTAGATCACTAAAAGTGTTTGGTCCGCGCAGTACTTCACATCCAGCTTCTGGATTGTTGCCATTGCATCGACCACATGGACAGGTCTTCTCGGAATATCAACGACAGGGTTCCCTGGCAGACTCTCGAGAATGTGGAGCACGCCTTATTCGTTTTCACAAGGCTCTCCCGAGTCCACAGTCACTGATAGCGGGTACTGTGCATTGAAAGATAGCCTAAGCAAACAGCTCAAGCAAGTCAAGCTCTCTAGAACATCCGATAACAACCAGTCGCGCAGTGATAGATTGCTGTCGGCTTTCCGCGTGCATTAATCCCCACGTATTCTAGCTCTTCCGAACGATCCCCGACAAGTCCATGAAGAATCAAGAAAATTGTCCATGAAAATTCACGCAATCGATAGGAAATTCAGGCAATCTTCTCACTTTGCATCATTTCTGCCCGATGTTCACCCATTCCTTGCCCGATTTTCCTACCAAATTTCTTGAAAATGAGGCCCCCCCCCCCTGCTACGTAGGCCTTTAGATACTTATTGCTGACCTAATAAGGTGATCAAGAGCACAATGTTCTGTATAGAGGAAGAATATATATTCTTCCTGAGCAATAGTGGGGGGGGGGGGGTGTCCGGCCCATTGTACCACAACCACCACAACTCCCCCTGCCACCCACATCCCCTCACCCCGTTTCGCCGCCCTTGTAAAGGAATAGCAAAACGTTTTCCCGAGATAGGAAACAATCGGGGTAGAAGACAAAAATAAAACCCTGCGCCGATATTCGAACCCAGGCCCCTTGCACGAAGACTCGCTGTGCACTCCACTACGCCACCAACAGGAGAGATTACAACGGTGTATTATGATGATATCTTGGATTGGAATCAATTCACCGCCCACCACAGAATAAATAATGAAACAAGACAATTTGGAGGTATGGCCCATGGCCTAATTCTGTGATTGTGGTCAGTCATTGATTGTTGACTGTGTTGCACTCTTGTCATGTTGCACTCTCTCACGATTGCCTTGAGCGACCGTGATTAGTGATTAGTGTCTCAGTTATTCTGGGGCATTTTCTAAGGTTTAATATCGTTCATTTGTCCATGGAATATTTTCTCTCTCCAGCTTTTCATGAGCACGTTTGTCGATTCCACTTGCTGACTCCAAGCACGTTAGTCACGTCGGAATAGAAGCCGTTCTAGTTCAAGGATACAACCGCCCGATGGCTTTAATTCGTGACATTAGTCTATCGATGGAAGAACAATCGACATATAGACTAATCCGTTTAAAGATGTTTGAACATATGTAAAAACAGAACGATAACTACCAATGCGTTCAATATATACCACCCGAGGGAGAGTTGCTTTAGAAGGGTCGGTAATAAATCACATTTTTCAGAGTTTACTGCGAGTACGTCTTGATTTGAGTACACTTCAGACATTCCTGGTGCTGTGGGTATAGGGGGGCGGATGATTGTATGTTGTGAGTGGTGGAAAATGATCACATTTGAATTGAATATTGACATTGTTTTGAAATCAACTGTTTGGTTTCCACAGCCGAAAAACACCGATCAAGGTGAGATGACATGTTCTCACAACCGTCAGTTTTTCATAGACAGAACATACCATTGTACTGGATGTGCCAGTTCTCTCTCAGTAAACTGTTCCGCATTCTAAGCAGAACAGGTGGAAATGGAAATTATGGTCTTTCATTAATGAAATAAAGGGATTACTATTATCAACTGCCAATTTTATTCAACATCTAGATGGTTATTGACCAGGCTAATATGTCGAAAAGTGTATATTACAATTTTCCTCATTTTTCCCATATGATGTCTATAGCTCAATGTAGTGTGGTGTTAAAACATCATACGCCATATTCATGTTAATAAGAAAACTGCATCATTCGAATTGCTAATGAGACGTAGCGAATATGAGAGCTAGTCGACGTTATATCGAAAATCTTAGGTTTCGTACGCTGCAATTTCGTTGGGACAGTATATGCTAATATTCCTATCAATGACTTGCTTTTAACATATAGCCAATGAGTCACACATCTAGAGGTCAACTGATTTTGATCGGAAGAGTGGCTAAGTGATATCAGTTTCGATTGGCATACATTGACATTCTCTTCGCTTTCCTGCAGGAATAGTTGCAATTGCAGTGGCCATTGGCGCGGTCGTGGTGACCAGGTTTTGATGTAGTGCAGTGAATAGTAAACGACTGACATTCTATCGTGTTATCATACAGTCAAAACTACGTACAATAACATATAAATAAAAGGCAACAAATACTGACTGACTAACAATCTAACTAAACAACTAACCTAACTAACCGAATGACTTACGATAGCTATTAGTACGTTGTGATGTATGGCATCACTCTTTTTCATATTCTCCACCCCCTATCTCTGTTCAGAATTTGAAACAAATGTGAATATGAGGACGACAATGATACGAAAATGTTCCAGTAAATAGAAGACAATTGGACACAATGCACACTCTGTTACTATGTAAATTATCATTACATACTCTAAATAGACAACCTTTTTATGGAGACGGCCTGGCGGAGTTGTGGAGTCATAAACTGAATCATTAGGATATTTCTCATACCCTGAAATGCCTACCTACTCTCTCGTTTTTGAGAAAAGACTGTCCCTGACTTCCCCAGCATTTAGGGAGCAAAATTGTGTTAGTGGGGATTAGGTTACAGTGAACGCGTAACAGATGAAACAAGGTGGGACAATTACACTGACGAGTACCATACTTTATCAGGTGGAGTAATTTACCACATGCAGATAACACCGTAGTAGCTGTTACCAGAGGGGTTGAGTACGCATACGGCATTGGTAAGTAATCAGACACAACGCCATTAATAGTAGAATTGGAAGTAACTTATTATCACGACAATTACAACTGTTACATAGATACACACATAAAGTCAAGGTTGTGAACCACCATTAGGCCCTCCCATTCACTCACACACTAAACAGGCCCACTTCATCGCCCTGCTGAGCCCAGTAGACATATGCCACCTACCGTTTCGAAGCTAACAAGCTGACCGATCATGGCACTTCCAAATTACCCTACGGTGACATGTCGATTTGAGAGCTAGAGCAGGTTGAAGTTGATGAACTAGTTCCAGCACCCTGACAGGGGGGAAATCCTTTTTTCACCATGACTACAGATCCATTATAATTTTTTTGGAAGATCTGGTCAGATTTTCCACAAATTCACACATTTGAACAGAGGTGGCGGAACCCCCTCAAAATGGCCCGAAATTTAGAAGAGGACCTAGATTTTTGAAGGGGAACACTCGGCAGAGCCTAATTGTGGTCCGCAACCTCAAGGATATGTGAATGTGAGTGTTGGGCAACTGATCTACCTCTTCCGTGCAGTGTAATTAGGCTGTATGTATGTATTCGCTTACAGCTGCCGATATTTGACAAGTTTCAATGAATTATGTCAACGTATTTATTTAGATACTAGTTTTGTATGTTGAACTTCAATGGAGGAAACCGCAAAGATTTTGATCTTTCAAAGGTGTGGTGACTTCTGAAGATACCATAACGTTGGATCCAATCAACCATAGACGAATGACAATGATTGCTTGACCTAAAATTGTGACCTAAATTATCCCTATTCTGCAGTCGCATACAATAAGTACTTGTCTGACACCTTCGGCGTATATCTTTGGCGCATATCTAATATCCGTATGATTCTGTCTGCGCTCCATATGCTCTTGCTGATTAAAGGTACTTAACCTATATCGGAGGTCTGCTGACCTAAATATTATGAGCTTACTAGTGGCGAATATGTGTCCACGTGATGAAAGTCGCTTCACATTTCGTACCATCGCACCGCATCACGAGGAACAGCGTATGTAGTGACAAAACGACAGTACTCGCTCTTTGGTGATATTATGACAGAGGAGTTTGGGTCAAAGCTCGGTATCCAATGCAATTTTTCACTGGAATGCAGTGGATGTTCAACAAATCCATTTATCTTAAGTGTGTTTTATCGAGTGATGTGGTTTATAATTCGTACATTGGCGCGGCGAGAATTTCGCATAGTTGACATGCTTGTGATGCGTCAAATCACTAGCAAAGCGTTTCCTCTACTTCTAAACGTGACTTCATCGTTTAGGAAATCGTCCAATGACTAATGTCGTTCGTCTAAATAACAAACCAAATTGGTAACGAAAGCCTCATTGAACCGTTGAAACGACTTCGAATGGAAGGAAAATTAGACAAGACAGTTGCTAAATCAGGACAAAACGTATTCAAACCTATGTCAGGTAGTATGTTGCTCTCCCATGTCTCTTGCAATGTATTTATTGGGAATTGCGTAGCGAAAGCATGCAGGTTATTCGTAATAATTTGTTTATTCAATAATATGAGTTGATTTATATTCAAACTGCTGAGGCGATCGACAGAGTTGTTGGTGTTCATACAACAGTGACAGAAGGGTTACTCGTTCAGAATACCCCACATACCATATTCAAGTTTAGTATAGATTACACTTTTCAGCTACGTTATCCTAGTATTATGTCTTCCCAATATCCCTACATCTCTTCATATCTATATGCCTGTCGCCAGATGATCGAGGAGAGAAAACGAGGTCATCGCTCCCTTTCTTTGACCCACAGCATGATTTCACAGAGGCCACAACAAGGCCTGCAGATGTTCGATCTATTGCTATTCTTCCTTGAAATAAATTAAGACTAGTCTCCGCGGTAATGAGGCATGTATTGACTATTTGTTAACCTGAAGGCATTTCCGCAATGATATCGATCTCTATGATGGTGGATAATCCTGTGTTAGCTAAATCAGTCTCAGGAAGTGTTATGTAGGTTTCTTGGTTGCAGGGTCACCGACCTAGTGAGAACACTGCAATTTGATTAGAAGTTTATCCCATACAGTACTTCACCATCTATAACATGTCATTGAATGTGTGGGCAATAGTACCAGCGAGGAGAAAACTGACATAACAACAAGACCGGTAGTTTCGTAATATCCCCATGCAATGACCCTCACCCTAGAATTCGTTGGGGATGAAGTGACTATTTTGCCCAATGTTGGTTTCGTAAACCACATGGTCATTATTGGGCATTCTTTCTTACATAGTTTGGGTGTTGATTTACTAATATTGAGTGAAAATTGTCCAGATTGGGTGAACAGTTTGTCTACAACATTTATACTCATTTTTCTCCTACGCCGACAATAATAGAATTTGCAATGTTCTAACGTTTGCAATTTAGTTAAATTCAATATGCCTGTTTCATAACTTGGGGATGTTCTTACAACTGTCTTATTCATGACTGCCCAATTGATTTCCATATGATTCCGCTGTCTGTATGGTTAATGTTATTTAGGTGCTACATAATCTACGGCGAGTTCGCTATTTACTTTCAGATATGCCCGTTGATAAATTTTCTCCCCGTAAATGTGAACTATTTCATCGGACTATCTGACAAGTTCAAGCTTCAAGTATTGCTCTCTCGGACTACGTCGGTTTATTCCAGATCATCCAGACACTACATCATCATATGTATTAGCATGCAGCTGCCGATAGGTTGACAAAGTACACATATCTACAAAATATGGGTTCCGGTTCTGATAGATACAACAAGAGCATTTAATAGAAGAAGAGCGTAGGTCCCTGCGATTGAATTGTTCCGGGTGTGAATATGTTACAGCGGCTCCAAGAACTAAGCTAACGGCACATTGATTGGGATGGCCTCTTTTTCACTCGCCGCCATCTTCTTCCTCGGTTGAAGAAGATGGGGTGACGTCATAATAGGAGGTTAGAAAATCCCGAGGCGCCAAACCGGTTTTAATTCGTAAACAAAGGCCCGAGTCTAAATTTATTATTCCCATTCAGGAATACACTACTGAGTTGACGGAACAAATCAACAGCAATTTGGAAAATCGTCGATGAAAAATTAAGGAAAGATCAATTAAATTTGGAGAATGTTGAACAGTTATGACATCTCGTCACAACAAGTGTTGGCTTACGATGTATGCGCGCGTGTATCTTTGCGTCGCGTCCGTGTTTGCGCTTGTTTTCGTCTACCAGTGGTTCGAAGCTCTGAGCAGGCAACCAACGCACTGTCGTGTGAGAATAGGCGCATCGAGAGACGCAGTGGAACGCATAAATTGTGTAGCCCTATCCAGCTAAGCGCGCTTTCCAATCAAGTGCACGAGTTTCTGTGTTGTAGCAACGACGCTCCGAATGCGCATGGAAGCTTCTTATCGGGCACAGAGCCTTCCCTCAAAAGTAAGTGATTTCATCAGTAACCATGTGTTGAATTGTCAATGAATTTGTTATTGTCTGTTATATGTCTATACTTCCTACCATTTTTCGTTGTACTGGTGCAATGCCAGTGTTTGTATCCAATTGGTAGACATCCATACCAGAACGAAATATTACCCCCCGCGTCCCGCCTCTCCCTACAGAATACCAGGTAGTATCACGTTCTGGCTGGCTATGTGATATTTCCACCAGGGAATCGACGATGGCATGCTCTTCCAGTCCTCCTCACTATGAGCTAAGTCAACCTTTTCAGCACCGTTCGTCTAAAGGCAAAGAACGGTGAAACTGGTCCCGAGTCGTAACCTACCACAATATCTCGGTACGGTAATATCGCTTTTACTTAGACAGCTCCTCATCTTCGACACGCCTCTCGCGCAGTAAATCATTAGCGACTTCTTAAATCACATTAGTATTCTTCTCATTTGAACTGTACAGTTCGCTCTGAACATATATAGCAATATTTTCAGTATTATTATTTTTGACCAGTGACTGATCGGTATGAACAGTGCGCAAATGCACTGCGCAAATTATATTGGTTCGTTTTAATGTGGTTCTGAAATGCCCGTTGACATTTTGTGTTCCTAGTTTTGCACTGATTACGTTTACCAACCGCAATATTTGATAACACGACTAGTTAACTACATGAATGATGCGCATGGTTTTACTGGAGGAATCTCCGAAGAGAGACTGTTTACTCGTGGTCCCTTGAAATAAGTAACTGGGCTCCACATGCTCCGAACGATGTTGCCATCTTCACCTACGCAGCGCAGGATTTGCGCAGGCCCTGCAAACAGTTGATTGGAACGACGAACGGGCAATATATATCAATACCAGAGCATATGAGAAAAAGAGATAATGTATCGATACGGTTTCATGTGTTCGAGGACATTGATATAACGTAACGACTATACACAATTGACTGAATATGCCCATACTGGGAATATATTATTTTGGCGGGAAGGAGGAATTGTTGTTGTTTTTCAAATCTGCGGATGGCCTGGGCGGGGGCAGCGCAAGTTATGTTACGCTGTGTAATGCGCTGCGCAGTAGTGGAAGGCTACAATCCACGACGAAAATGATGGGACACGACAGTTCCGTGGCACAATTTTAGTGCAAAAATCGCGGAACTGAAACCCCCACAACCCCTTTTGATGTTGCGACAAGCAAATGCGTTGTCAAATACCAAAATTGGGGAGCTTTAGATTTGACGACGGGGACTTCTACTACGGGGAGTCATCCGCGTTGCAGACGCTGTAGCCGTACTGCTTCGCATGCGCTTTAGAATTCTACGACAGCAACTTTGAGTTGTGTTTTGGAAGCGCGAGTCAGTTCCTCGATGAATCAGCTCAGCAAAATTGAAATGCATGGGGATGAAGGATGGCGGACATGTCCTGAAGTAGAGATAGGCCTACTGGCCTAGCATTCAGGATGGTGGGATTCAAGAATAGCCTGTCAAACATGTTCTATTCTGTATTACCGTATACCGAGTAGGCTGTCACCATACGGCGAAACATACTTTCCTCCTCCATACTTCTTTCTTGTCTGTCTCGGGCGGGAAACAACCTGTTCACATGGCCCCATACACGGGCAACAAACGATTCCATCCCAAGGAGACAGTAGCCAATTATTCCAGTCCTTCAAAAAGATTTGTATAAGAGATCAGGAAGTCAATAGGCGAGGAGAATATGATTATTTTTACCACGTCCTGTCACCCGTGCGTGACCCACATCGCGCCTGTGGTTTATACAGTGTTAGCCTACTATAGCTATTCCCAGACAAACTTTTCACGAAAGCGACTCCACTTCAGAACAATTGTCAGTGGCACAGAAGGTTATACCCCAATTATACCCAAAAAAGTGAGCACCACTATGTATGAGTATACTCAGCACAGTCAGCAGTGAGGGGTAGGTTTGCCCTTCTTAAAACTGAGCCAGGGCTCGTCTACATAGAACGGAACACTAAATATTCTGTACAGGCTTATGAATAATCACAAGGTTCCAAACTGATTTTGTGCAATATTTATATATTGCTCAAAGTACTCAGATGAGTGGGGGGCATGCCCCAAGACCCACCCACCCCTGTCTATAAAGAGAAATTCAAGTGAAAGTTCAAGTACAAGCTGTTCAACTAATTAACATAATAACAATGACGTCACATATTGTTGGAACCGCGGTAAAGTTCGCCGTCGTAGCTACTACGGAGAAAAGGGGCGACTACCGTCGTAGAATCACGTAGTACACCGATATGTAAGTTGCCGCATGCGCAGTTGGTCCGGAGTGACGTCATTCGTAGTAGCCGACGTTGCCGTAGTAAAATCTAAAGCTCCCTAATGCACGGATCCCAAGGGTTTGGTTCCGAATATAAACGGAGGCAGGTGTACATGCTTGATTGTCATGCAGGTGTGCGCTAACAAACGGCCTGACAACATGCGTTGGCTGGAACATGCATGTGTGCACTTATTAGTTGCGTCCGGATTTTTTGTCAATAATAAAGGCGAATGTTTTCCCGTTTACCTGGTTTGAAATAAAGTGATATTCATCATATTTATTCATGTGTCATATGAAGTAGCTGCGATCATATCCGTTATTGCAGTCTGACAGGGAACACTCAGTGGTAATTTTCAACATAAACTACCACTAGGGAACAAATAATACCTTGTTTGTTTTGTAGATCACTGGAAAGAGTATACACCAGTCCTATATCGTAATGAGAGAATTTACTAATTACTGATCATTTAGACAATGCAATGCTTGTCAGCAATTAGTATTACATTAATTCGTGGTCTAGTATGCCGATATTACCTACATCGTGGCTTAAGAACATTTCACACTGGTGACCCCATGACATTCGCAGCAAAATCCATAGTTTGTAATGGATACTGTTAATAACTTCCCCGTTGCCGAGTCAGAAAATTCAGACGATCATCTTATCCAACACCTCACATGACACGTTAGTCCATATGTCTCCATTCATTGATGTCATTTGCTGACGGGTTATTCCCCTTGGGTAAAGACAACTAGAACAATGTGCAACAAACCATGTAGCCGTCAGGATAAGTATTGGTCCCATTCGTCACAGTGATGCGGAATTATTGTCAGTTGTATATTATCATTCAGTAAGTTTCCAATAAACTGATGGTTGTCGATGCGAAGCATCTTAATACAAGGTGTCACGGTGTCAAGAAGACGACTTGCCATGTGCGATAACAATCCGAATCATTATCAGGTATTTCTGACTGTTCGAAATGTCTAGCTGCTGAATAATTGACCTTTCACCTCTTCCAAATACCATAGATAATGTTACCGACGTTCAGTCAGACGCAACCGGAAAACTGTTTATGTTTTCATGATTGACATGATACTCGGCCAAGACATACATACATATACTTACATTTCGACTGCAATGCAACCTCACGTGGCAGTGATCGCTACTGCTTTGGCGATCAAAGCGATTCGATGGCGTCATGACAACTTTACTCACTCGCACACGTCGGTGACTAGGCCGATGAGAATGAACTTCGTCTTGAGCTGGAGAATGAACGGGTCAGGTACTATTATTAACATCAGTACATCACCAACGAAAGGCCCACGCTGTAGGATGTAGGACAATATTATAGAGTTATAGAATGATGCACCAGAACTGATGACAGACCAACCAAATGCTTACCCTTTTGCTCTTGAGTTGATGATGTTCCGTTTGTTGCATATATTCGTGCGTCCGTTCATCATGATCGCAAGATTGCCGTTAGTGAATAGTGGGAGAAAACTAACTGAGTCTATCGGACTAATCATGACGGAAGTCAAAGTTGAGAGGAACAGGTTGAATATGATGAACATCATCCTCTAAACTCATATTGCGGTCATCGATTGTTCTAATTTGTAGGAACACATGTTCACGATCGTCATATCAACATCATTGGAACTTCATCTCTTGTTATTGGCAGTAACATTTTTTGCTGCGGCTTAGCAGTTCAATCAGTCGTCATGTATCTTTGTTGGTCTTTTTAGTTCGTGCGTTCGTCGTACATGCGACAAGACGCAAAACTTGGCACATATGTTGGCTCTTCAACAACTTCGGATGAGTTGGGAAGGAGCGTCGCGTCATTGCTCTGACGGCAGCCATCTTGGATTTTAGCAAAACTGATTACTTGCATATTCACGCGTCCTAAAACATGGAGATCGTTCTGGCACCGGTATTAATTTTTGCACTATACGACCCCACCCGGCGGCCATCTTGAACTTCTTCGACGCAACTGATTTCAATGCATATTCACACGTTTTGGAACGTGGAGATCGTCCTGAGAACAACTTTTATTTTTCGACCATTATAACGACACCTAGTGGCTATTTCGAATTCTTTGATGCAACTGATTTTATCGCAGATTTACGCGCTTCGGAAACTGTCGATCGTTTTGAGACCAACTGTTCTTCGAGCATCATACGACTACACCCGTCAGCTATTTTGAAACCGATACAGTCAGTTTCGACGTAACGCATGCGGGAATTCACTCGCAGCTACCAATACGTTTACGATCGCACTCGTTTTAGAAGAGGTAGTTGGCGAGGATATCAATAAGACATTGTATGGCCTTACGTGCACGAGGGTGGCCACTTAGGATGATCACCCAAGTCATAAATAAAACAGGTAATGGATATGGTTGTTGCAGTGGTGAATAACTGTATCCGCCATATACTTGTTCAACAATAATGTCGTTCCGAAGGTTTGATGAATACATCAGTGTTGTTTGAGAGGATTAAAGTTCCTGATGGTAGGGGGTTTAGAAGCTTGCCACACAAGCGATAGTTAACAATATCCTCATAGGCAGTTAGTCGTCCGTGCAGTATAACATATTCCAACCATGTGGTACACGGCGACACTACGCATGAAACAGTTAATGATCCTTATCTACACTGTTACGTTCTCTGTCTATATTCATACTGAGGCGACGGCTTCCCGAGTAAATCAACGGACATAAAATTTCGAGAGACAGGTTTATCGCCCCATGCGTTGGGTCGAAACGAATGTCGTGGAACCTATTAATTTTAAAATAACACAGCTGCCAGAAACCAGTCCTCTGGTATTTAATGTTTATTTAAGTGCAAACATTTCATGCTGGGTATAATCTAAGAGAATAATGTAACTGATTCGATGCGCTGTATGACATAAATGTAGCGGAATCCGCAAATATATGTTCGAAGTGAAACCCTATGGGAATCGCTTTGCCTACCGTACATTATTGGGGTTAGGACGGATTGCTATTATCTAACATTCAAACTGAATGGTTGGGAATTATAGTGTAAACACGAGGAGGTCAATTGACAAGCAACAGAATAGTGAATTATTTATTGGTGTATATCTATTGACCAGCGAATACGCGCTGCGAAAACATTATGTGTATTCTAGGGATGGAATACAAGAATGATATACCGAGGTATGGAGTGATGGTAATGTGCCCATTCATCACGCGGAATTCGGCAATAGAGAAATGAATTTGCGAGATCATGAGATCATGTTGAGTGTACGAGACATGAGAGTGACTCCCGCAAGTTAAGTAATTTGCAGTTTCCTATGATGCGATTGTAGATATATAATAACCCCTATTACTACCATGGACTTGTCCCTATTCTTTCTATAATCATATTGAGGCGACATAATTTCAAGTATACACCCAGACGCATGCCGTAATCCGAAACTTGACGGCCACCATGCAGTGCTGATGGTGCCGGTAATGAGCGCGATGGTTCAGACCATTACTAGGTTCCGGACATTACTTGATTGAGGAATAACATCATTCACCATCAATACGGATATCATGCAAAGGACTGTCGACCTGTCTACAGTGATTCTCAAAACAGGATACGAAATACATAACCTCGGATTTGGAATCATTGAGTATCAGAAAAATTTCCTCATGCAAACCCGGATAGCAATTATATGCATTTTTTAAATTTAACTTGCAAGTGAAATAAATGTGTGTATCGTTTGCATATATCATATACATTGGGTCCACTCGTTACAATAATGTCTTCCAGTAGTACAATTTATAGCGTGAAGAGGATGGGTCCGCGATAGGAACCCTGTGGGACCATACTTGACTTCGACATGACTTGACTGGATTCCCTCGATTATGATCGACCACATTCGCTCCTTCGAATACGGTTTAAACCAGGTCAGTACCGTACCCGTCATTCCGAGTCTGGCACCAGCCTTCCAGGCGATTGAGGAGGATGTCGTGGTCAAGAGTATCGAATGCCGAACTGAGGTCCAACATCACAAGAATGGCGTGGTCATTCTTGTCGAAAACCACTTTCGGTAAAGCAGTTCCAGTCGAATGGTGTGCTCATACTTTCAACCTCTCTCTTACATCTAGTATCTTTCCTGATCAACTGACAGCAAAAGTAACCCCCATTCTCAGAAATAATGACAGACAAGACTACTTGGTTACTACTGCCCGATTTCTATTCTGTCATGCTTTTCAAATTGCTTGAAAGAATCATGTTCAATCGCATGAATCTCTGAATACCAACATTATTTTAACTGGCCATCAGTATGGTTCCCGCCCTGGTTACTCTCCTGAGTTAGCATTGAGTAATGCTCTGGATCAAGTTTATGATGCAATTAGGTAATGATGAAAACCTTCAATTTGTGTCTTATTGGACCAAACTCTCCAATTAGGGCATCAGGGGTGTGATTCATGTATGGTATACTAGTTATTTACCAAACAGGAAGCAGATCACCTGTTTCAGAGGGAATTTATCAACTCCACAAACAATGAAATGTGGTGTACCTCAGGGCTCAATACTAGGACTATTATAATCTATAATCCATGTGAATGATATTGTTACAGTGTCAGAAAAATGCTCACTTTTGCAGGTGACACAAATACATTTTTCACAGGTGAACATTTCAATGAGATAGCTAGATTCCTGATTCGCAGCCAACAAACTCTCTCTTAAATTAATACCCATATATATATACCCGGTAAACCTATTTGTCATGTTGATGGGATAACTTTTCTTGGTGTATATATTGACTCGTATCCTTCTTGGGGTGATCATATTCCACAGTTACCAATCTGGTAGCAAGAGGTTTTGGTGTGTTGTGTATACAGAAGGTTATAGGAACAATATATCGTATAAGTATAATTGCTCCCCATCTCAGCTACTGCACAACATTCTAGCCTGGCAGCACAAATACTCGACTGAAGCCGTTGTATACTTCATAAAACCGTGCAATTCGTTATATTGCTATGGTTGTTCCACGCACCATTACTGACCAGTCATTTTCTGGCTTGAATATTCCTAAACTCGAAGATGTGATCACCTCGAATGTTGCGTTATCAACATATAAATGTTTAAATGGCCATTTACCAGCTAAATTTGATCCATGTTATGTAACAACCCAATCTATTCACGACTACTGTACTAGGCAGGTAGTAGACATTCACACATCACCTCAACTGGATGCGAAGTGTCCACTCACTTTTGAATATGAATATATTGAAATATGGAAAAGTCTGCCTGCTATACTGTGGAACAATGCACGTGTATTTCAATGTTTGATACAAGTATCTTCAAGTTTCTG
>JAUOBX010020232.1:0-14146 GCA_032360705.1 Eupentacta quinquesemita
GGGGGGGGCGGGAACAATATCTGGCACAAGGCCCAGTGTGGGACCAAGGGCCCTTCATTTGAAATCATGGTCATAATGATGCTCTTATATAACCATACCTCAGGTTCATGTTCAGGATGTTTTGGTCCAAGGTCCCAAATGCCATTATGACATCAATGTTGGCTCAATCAGTCACTTCTCATCAGATTGCACCAGTGAAACAAATTTACACGTACCAGGTAAGCTACTGTGCCATCGGCACTCTTGTTGGATATGTGATAGAGCTATGTGTGCTACATAGATGAAATCGGACATCCGGCGTTCAAGGTACAAGAGGTCAAAGGTTGATTTCGAAGAGTAACATTCCCATACAAAAACGCGATATCATCAGAGGTCATGGAAAGTCACTTTTGGACAGAAAACTGCCAAGAAATACATTTTTTCGTTACAACTTCCAGTAACCTTGTCGGATATGTCCGAATCATTGGGACACATTGCATCTCATGAAGGGTAGCATTTTTATAGAAAATGCCATATCATCAATGGTCGTTTAGGGTCACTAATGGACGAAATACACAAACCGAAGTACTTGAAATGACAGTAACTCCCACTGGCGGAGTCCAACATGTATGATCTTCTTGGACGAGTTGCGAATAGTGTTAGCGATTATTTTCAAACATACCGGTCATTGGGAGGTGCACCATTGTGATCCATTAGTCAACCCGCATCTGTGTGACCCTCTATCTCCATTTGACTTTTACCGGTTGTTATGACGAATCCTGTTTTAATGGCTATTTTCGGATGTCAATGTCACCTTCCGATCGAACCGAGCCATGATTTGACCCCGTGTGACTTCCGTGTGCAAAGTTCCTGAAGGTCTAAGTTTCTGATTGAACAATTATCGCAAGGAACCATAGTGCCCTTGGGCTCTTGTCTAACTGCGTCGCATCCGAATAAAACGTAGTGGATGTGGCCATGGTGCGTCCTGAAGAACTTGAGTGTCATTTCAAGGTCACTGGAGGTCAAATTGGCGTAGTTTGGACAATTTGTATAATATTGACATTTTGAACAGACTTGGTGGAAGCAGTCTAACTCTGTCATTGACCGAAGATGAGGTCATCAAATTTTAATAATCCATGCGGAGATATACCCGTGGGTGGTTTGCCTGTCTGCACATGCCTAGTTTTGTGCGGTGTTTAAAATTTACCATGAAGCGGGAAATGATTGTATAGCGCTGACTTTGACATGGTTCGAACATAGGCCCATAATGCGCTATAACAATACAATTTATATCGTTCAGGTTTAAGTGAAGCCTAACAGTGTCTAACATGCATTGATTGTGTGTCACACATTTTGTGGCATTTGCTACCTCTATAGTGCAGTTAACTTGAAAAGGTCAGCTTCACACTCGAAAGTGCGACTAATTGTCATTGTCTGGAAGGACATCAAGTAGCCTAATATCTCGTTTTACTCCGTTAGCGTTTTGTACAGGATGATAACCTCATTTCTACCAGTACAGGAACAAGGCTCATACCCGCTCATAGCTACCATCACCTCTCTTGCATCCGGTGAGAACACATCTGTCGGTAGAGATACGCCGTAGAGGACTCTGTCGAAGATAATCTCAAACTTGAGCACTCTGGCGGCGCTCATCAGGATTTCTCGCTGAGGCCCTGTCGTGTTGTCGATGTAAAAGAGATACGCCCCATCTCTCATGTGCAACATCATATCGTAGACGGAATGCCGTTCGAGGATGGGTGCCGATCCGTGTGACTCATCGTACGGCGGTGCGATCCCGTCTGCAAAACGAAACATAACACAATGTATTTAGGTGGGGACGATCTTACATGCAGTGCTGAAAAACACCAAGTAATGTTGGACTGACAAATATGAAAGACCTGACAACAATCTGACAAACTGCGTGGAATGGTGTATTTCACATCCACCCAGTGCCACAGTTATCATTCTCTCAGCGGCTCAACGTTTGGGAAGAGACAAAATTTCACACATGAGAGACAATCCATCGTGTTTTCGCTCAAACAACTGGAGATTGCAGGTTACAGAAACACATGTTGAGGAAGTATGTTCCAGGCTAGTCGCTGACTCGCGACTGTGTATACAATACACAGTCGCTGTTATGTACACACAACATTTTGACACTGTTTCCAGAAAATCTTCAATCGTCAAAGTCGATTCAAAAGGATAAAGCAAGGGTTCGAGGATCTCCGTTGCAAGTTACAATGAAAAAGGTCTCCTCATTCAATTTTGAGAGGTCCCCGACCATTCGGGCCGGGAAGACATTTTTCGTGTATCGATAACACTGAACGACTGTGGTTTGCGTGCACCGCACCAGAGCTGCATGGAAGGACCGAGCGAGCAAAGGTTCCCGCCGCGATGGCGTCATGGCGATGCAACTGAGAAGGGTGACTAGATGATCAGGAACGAGTGAGGCGAATAATTAAAATAATGAGACAGTGCTTACATAGCGTAAACATTTTAAACTTCTCGATGCGCTTTACAGCAAAAAGGAACAGTACAGAACAGTACGAATGGCCACTAGGCCTGCAACTTACCGATAAACACGCGTTCTTTAGTGTTGAGCCACGCTGCTACTGGTGACACCGACTTGATTATCGTGACGATATCAGCTCTACGAACTATCTCGCGACACGTCTCCGGTAGACGATTGTCCAGGTAGTCGAATGCGTGGTAGCGCACTTGAGGAATCCCACGTCGGTATTTCTCCGGCAGATGGCGGTGCAGTGATTCCCATGAATCACTCCAAGCTGTGCACTTATCGAGGACGTCGATTTCTGCGAACATGGGGCACGGGAAAAGCGGATTCTTTCGCTTGAGAAGAAACATTAGAAGACCCAGAACGTCCGTTCCGGGTCCTCCGCCGATCATACACACGTTTGAGGCCTTATCTCCTGGGAAGACTCGCTCTATTCCCTCGTTGGCAGTAAGCTGGCATGCATAGAAGACGAGGTGAACATGGCGTAACATGTACCTGTACATATAGACCCAGCGGGTACGCTCATCAGAAAAATCCACTCGTTCGGTTTGCGTCCATAGCCCTCGGTGGTAGATCGTTATTGTATCTCGCAGTCGGCTGCGGAGCCGATAATCATGCAAAAATTCATGCTGGCAGTCATTCTACAGTTGCCTATATATCTTCACAATCGCATCTAATATATCACGCAGTTCAATGCTTTCAGGATTAATAATTTGAAGTGAAGCCAATCCAACAACTATTTCACTTTCGCACGAGGACATTTCTGGATCTCTGTATATCGCTCCGTGTATGGCCTATTATACTAATAACAGGTATGACAATTTAGAACTTGACAGCACGAATGAAAAGCTCAGTCCTCGTCGACTCTGGACTGCTTCGAGCAGTCGAGTAGGCTATTAATACCCATAGGCAATGTTATCATCGAATACATTTCAATGCACGCAATAAAACTGTGGGAAGTCCCGATTTCGTTTTCAGCCCGCGAGTCGTCAGTCGTATAATCAATGACCCGTGTCTGAATCACAATAGGAAGGCAAAAAGTCGTGCCTAGAACTATGGGATATATATGTAAGATATGTTGTCATGTGCTACTTGTGGTATGGTATTGTCTGCTTCTGGACTGGAAGTTGAGGGACCTAAGTCTCTCGTCCTACGTTGTTAGCTAATTCCAAACATATTGTGCTCATATTAAAGGGTTGGTAGTATAAGCCATGGCACCACGCATGACAATTTTCGAAACTCTACCGGAGAAAATTCAAATCCCTCCAGTAGGCCTTCGCTACAAACATTCTCAGAATATCCCCCACACTCCCCACACAGTATAGTAAAAATTGAATAAAATTATACCATTCTCAACGAGTTATGGTGAAAAATACCCGAGTCTATGTGTAAAATTTCGTCCGTCCTCGAACGTTCAGCCGCCGTGAGCATGTTGATTGGCTATGATGTCATGCTGCGAGCGACATATACGTAGAGTAGACCATGTCCTCTTTGATATGTGTATCTCGTTTATTACTTTGGGGAAATCCGAACCTAAGACCGATCTTCAGCCGGTATATTTAGGAAATAAACTGCAAGTGGAGGACTTTTACTGGCGAATAAACAGTCGAGACTATGAATTTAGCTAAATAACGGGCGACGCGCAGCCGAGTCGAGACTGTTTATTCGCCGGTAGAACTCGACCTGTTGTAATTTCCTATTCTACAACCCCGAGAATGGGAATTACCAAAACGAGTAGAGATATTTTTATCTCTAGATCTATATCTCCATTCTCCAAACATTCAAAAGGCTGCTAGGTTAACTTTTGCGTTAGTTCGAAATCAACTGTACAAGCCCATAGTGATTGTCATACACAAAAATGTGCGATTCGTGTTGTGGTTTCCATGGAGACGCACCATCAAACACGCGCGCAGCAGAACAAGGGAGCTCTGTGCGTGTAAATAGTATCAGTTGTAGTAGGTTGAGCCTCGTCTATCTGACATGCTCAGTGATTATACTCCGCCACGCATCGCCATCCTGTCCTTGAATTGCAACTTTATTCTTCCCAACTAAGTGGTCACTGGTCTTCCTACTGGCTTTGCAGTATGTCTCAGTGCCTCCCTCAGAGCAACATTTGCAAATGACCAAAGAATCTCAATCTGCTATGTGCGACGATGGATGACCAAGGGACTTGGTTAGTCTCGTTTTAGAGTTCGTCGTTTGATAGCCAATTGTTATTGCTCCATCTAATGTTCAGGACACTGTCTTTTTTGCGTTGTAGATTCCTCACTTGTTACAGTGTAAATATGAAGGTTGGTCCACATTTCACTGTAATGCCCCAGTTATACATATTGCTCTCTTTCATATATGTGCATCATTTGTCTCATACTGTTGTTGACTTCAATTCTGCATTCGAATGCAATCATATCGATGCCAGATCATTTGTAGATAGGTCACACTCCATTGGAGTTCATCCTTTCATGATTTCTCAAGTCAGGCAATTAGCTTATCATCAGTTTCAGTCGAAGCGGAGGAATCGGAACAGTAGAGCAGTTATAGTACTTCTGCTGCTTCTTAGTGGTGATGACGAATTGAACCCTGGTCCTGTTAAATTCCCTTGTAAGATTTGTAGAAGAGCTGTCGCAATAAATCATCGGGCTGTTCCAAGTGACAACGAGAACTGTCATCAGTGGGTGCACAGTAAGTGTGGCGAAGTTACACCTGATGAATACGAGAACATCAAAGCTAGTGCCAGTCCATCAAAGAGACCAGTTGTTTGGTTTTGTAGTGGCTGCGAAGATCTCAACCTATTGGCGGGTCAACTTCAACCAGTTTCAACTGACAACTCATTCTCTCTACTGTCTGACTTGGAGGACATAGACACCGATCATGAGTTGAATCCTGACTCAGACTCTGATTCCTCTTTGGGGCAATGTTTGGCAGATGAACTTTAACCCCCAAGAGTACTATTCCATGCATGTTTGTCGTACACGTAGTCCAGTTCATACTACGTATAAAATCGGCATGGACATTATACAGACTGTCGACGGTCAGCGATATCTAGGCATTGAATCGGACAATCATCTTTCTTGGAAAAATCATGTGGATTCCCTAACAGCAAACGCTGGAAGTACGCTTGGTCTTCTACGAAGAAATCTACACAACTGTCCTCCTGCAATTAGGCAGCTTGCGTACACATCTTTAGTACGACCACAGCTGGAATATGCCTTCGTTACATGGGATCCATACAAGCAAACACAGAAAGACAAACTTGAGAAGATTCCACGAAGGGCTGTTCGCTTCATCTGTGTGAATTATCAACGTGAGGCAAGTGTACCAACGATGCGAGGTGAACTAATAAATCTACCTGCTTTGGAAGCCTGGCACATGCAAGCACATTTATTGATGTTCTATGAAACAGTCAACAACCATATTGTGGTGAATGTAGTAATGTACACAACTACATTCAACCAAGAGTCCGATCAACAGCAGCCTTATCGCTACATGAGGGTACAATCCAATACTGACACTTACAGTCACAGCTTTTTCCTGCAAACTGTGCATGATTGTGACTCCCTATCGCGAGACGTAATTGAAGCCTCAACTGTAGATGAGTTCAGGTCAGGTCTCACGGAACTGGGATTTAAGTTTGTGCACCTGGTGCCTAATTTCATGAGGCACCACACCACACACCTTGTTTAGTTGCTGGACAGGCTTTTATTTAGGAAAAAACAATGCCAAACTGCAGACAGTGAATATGACCTTATAGTTGTTGGTGCAGGGGTGGAGTGAGCTTCGGAATCGTGAATTCAGCTCAGGTTGGTCCCTCCCTCGGGGGAAATCCTGGCGCCACCACTGATCTGTGCTATTGGTGAGTATGCAGATCAAGTCATGGGGGTAGGAGGTATTTGTAAATTTGTGGTCATAACTACCAGGAAATTGAGCCATTGCTCCAATAAAGAACAGTTTAATTATTTATTTCAGGATCGCACTTGAAGAGCTGCAGAAGGAAGCTGTACGGGGAAAACAGAGATCTGATACCATGGGTGTTGCTGGCTGGTTTGTATTCAAACATTTCTTCTCCTGAATTCACCTGATTCATATTGGCTATCCTCTCCTCCAGAGACCCCATGAGTTGTATTTGGGTCAAAATATGGGATGAGTAAAAAAAATCACCTCCATTTCACCACCTCAACACAAAGTTTTGTCATTGCGTTAGATGATATTTAGTTGCGTAACCTACCCATTATAACTCCTTTAACTTCTTTCTGTTGAACAATCTCAATCTGACACAGCAATTTATTCTGTGGAAAGTCTCAAAACACCAACTAGAGATTTATATATTAAGTATTATTTTATTGTAGCACCAGTCCTTGTCTAATCATCTTTTCTTTTTTGCAGGATGAGGCCAAAGATGAGACCTAACACACGTTTCTTGAAAAACACTCTTGCCGGACCCGTAAGACAGAGAGAACAAGAATTGAAAACTACAGGTGGATGTGATACAAGAAGAGAAGCTGGCAAAGACAAGGGCATAAATATTGATATAGGAGAAGATCCTAAGTTGCTCCAAACGAACCACAGACACTCGAGAAAGACTACTAATTATTTTCGTGCGGGACACAAATCAACTGGTGTTCGAGATGAGGAGCGTTCAAAAAGGGTGAAACGTTCACCAGAAGAAGAGAGGGAACATTCAAAAGTAAAGAAGAGCAAGAGTTCAGTGAGGTGAAAGAGACGAGACCTTGACAGATTCAGGAGTGCCTTCATAGCTGCCATTAGGAAAGTTCCTGACTCAATGATGCAGTAAGCCTGAGGCTTCTGGGAATGAAGTACAGTAGGTCATCAGAATCCTGTGCCTGGGCATCCAAGGGTGATTTTAGTGACAAATGGACTTCAGGGACTTGTTTTGTAATATCATGAGAAATCAATGCCTACGGGTAATTGTGTCAATATCAGATTAGCCCTTCCCACTGATCACAGACACCAAATGTCCGATCATAAGCACCAAACTGAGCCAGACTCCCAGCTGGAATCACTCTTGCACATGGGAGGCTGTAGTGTATTAGGATGTTTAGCAGCAGTTTTGAAGAATCATTCAGGAGGGTTAATTGTTAGTTTTATATTCTACCTGAACTAATGACATGGGCTTAAAGATCAAGTCTTCCTTTATACATTCGATAAGAAGCGAGGGATGTAGACTGTATGCAGAAAACTCTCATGTTGTTCTTTTATGTCGAGCCAGGTAAATGTTGAGTTGATCAGAGTGGTAGCTTGAAGAGGACTTTGGAAATTATCCAACTTTCCTAATTGATTGGCTCAACAGCATGGTCGTCCTATTTGATGCCCTTCCATAATGTACCTCGACCAATTTGAGTGCTACAGTAGTCTCTTACCAGTTTTTTTTACCTCTGCAAAATAGTTGGTAGATCTTGCTAGGTTTCATAGTCTTCTGCATCATTAGAATTACTTCAGCATTTTCAATTCTCATTTCAAATATCAGTGCAATAAACTATCACAAACTAGTCTAGTTCTCTGTTGTCCCTGTTAATATTTCTATATATTAATATCCTTTGAGGTTTGACAGAACAGATGAGTACCCAAACTATGTGTGGTCCTGGTCCATGGTGTTAACATCTGATACCTATTCTACGTTCTACCTCATCCATTCATCATGTGGGAAAGCGAGGTTGTGTCGGAAGGATGCAGTTTTGTCTATCAGGAGAGGAAAAGAAATGATAGTTCAGCAGAAGCTAGTTCTTTTCATCTGAACACTCCTGGGAGGCTGGAATAACACTGGCGAGATCTTTACAAATAGCATCCAATGAACAACATTCTGGGCATATGAAATTTTAACTGCCTGTTTTCTGTCCAGTTCTAATACAGCGATTATTCACTGCTCACAGTCTCAGAGCGCTTTACAGGTAGTATTCCTGATCATTAGCGACTTGACAATCCCACACTTGCAGTACTTGACTCTTAGTTCTCTCCTGACACACCAAAACATTGTGTCCCCCGCAGTGGTATCGGTTTAAGGGGTTCATTAGCCAGGAGCTCTACAGACTGAGCTAATCCGCCTCTGGACTACTAATTCCATCAAGTTCCATATCCAGAACTACAAAGAGAATTAACAACTGCCACATAACATTGGACTCTTAAATGACACCACTAACAACTGCACTGCAGCTTGGTCTGTCCAGTCAGAATAAAACATGGCTTTGAGGGATCACTCACTCTTCGTAATAATTGCTTCCTTTAATACACCGATGGGCTCAACAACCAGTAATAAAAGGAAGATAAGCTGAAGTTGGTGCATTTCATGCAGTATTGTATTTGTTCTCTCTTCAATTTTTAGGGAATGAACCCAATAAGGCAAAAACTTTCCATCCGAATACACATCTATAGTACAAACATGATGAAGAATATACAAAGCAAAAGGTATTGCACATGGGTGAAAAAAGTTAGACATCATATATCTGATGGAAGACTAGATATCATATATCAGGAAGAATTGGTGAAAGACATAGATATATACAACATGACCAGCCACTCTCAATCATTTCTAAATGCAGACTTGTTATCCAATCGATTGCTTGTTTCATCAAATTTTACCATGGAGTGCCCGAATCCATTTGACTAGATCGGCTGTTATTGATGAGATTCGTACAATAGAGACAAGATTCCCGTCTTCGTCTGGGTCCAACAATCATGTAAGGAGTGCACTACCCACCGTCATTCTGAACTGCACACATCCATACATGGTGTCAGTACAATAAGGAGGCAGTAGCACAGTGGTTCATCAGTCCAACTATAATCACCTACTTATTGAGGTTTGTATCTTCCAAGTAATACCACATGAGATATTTGTAGGTTATCTGGACATGAGATAGACAGAGCCTTCACTGTTCTTATCCTTTCTGAAAGTACCAACTTTTACAGGTTCTCCCTGTTGACTGTTTCAAGTTAACTGCAAAGTGCGAACCCTTCATAATAACAATTTAGGGTCTACTCCTGTAGACATAATTTATTTGCCAAAAAAAGTTGAATGAACATTTACATATGAAACTTGAGTGTATGCACCAATCACAACTGAGTTTCTATACACATGTATCACACAATCTGTGCTGTCACAAAAAGGGTAATGCTATCCAACTGTATCTAGACTAGTTGAATCTGGAATATAATGTGTTAATTTCAATGTTATCTGAATGTTAAGGGTAGAATGAGCGATAAATTAATTCAGTGATTTGAATTATATTAGCATTAAAAATAGTAAAGGACTCAATCCAAGCTCTTGAGTCTTTGTGGTTGAGTCCCAAGTCACTGAACTTTGAGGGCGAGTCCTCCAAAATAAGGACTGGAGACCTGTAGGAGTCTTGAGCCCTCCTCCCTCGGTGCACTCTCCCGGAAGCTGTATTAGTATAACAATCTGGCATGTAATATTCATGTCAGTAACCTTTCCAGAATCATGTGACAGGGCCTTCATTTCGCTAAAGGTAATTTTGACCTGAACTGACTAACCATATATATGAATCGACTCAAACAGGCAGCTGACTTCACTGAAGTTGTCAATATACCTGACGTAAGTTGTTGCAGCAAAGTATTTGGTCAGAATTCCATTCACATCTGCTGACTATTACCTTGACCGCATTGTTACAACACTGGTTCATCTCCAGTCTAAAGGGTGCAGGTCGTATGCTCTATCCATGTGTGACAAGTCGGGACTCGAGCTACTGCTTCTCGAAAATGTAATCTCGAGTGACTTTTCAAACCGTAGACACTATTTGACAAGGAAAAGCAAATCTTCACCTGTGCCATTCAAGTTGCCAAGAAAGATTGCAAGTAATGTGCTTATAGTAAAAGGAAGACTTTGTAGAACTTATCATATTCAAACAATACAGCAACTGGAATCAGTGAATCGATCAAAGTTGTAGAAATCTCTGTAAGTCAATTACTTAGGTGATGTAATTTGTGACATTGACCCTTCTGTTTAGAGATTGACATGCATATAGTCAGTAGTATATTACATGAGAGGATTATCGTTGGGAGTTGGCTGATCAATGTCTGTTGTCCATGCCCCGCAGTCAACAGGTGTGGTCAATAGTACCACACAGGCACACATTTTACTAGAAGAGCATGGAGTCTGGATGAATCGAAAATGAGGCACCAAAGGTTGAATTTGAAGCATTGAATGGCTTTCTAACCACCCCCAATGGGATCACATCGAACTTGTACACCGTATTCCTCCAACTGACTAGAAAGTTACAACCATCTTTCGTGTCACTTCTGCCATCCACTCAGCCGAAACCAATCATGTTTCTGTTGAGCACAGTCTGACTAATGCAGCATGCTAAAGTAACTGGCACATATGTTATTGGAAGAGCATAGAGTCTGGATGGATCGAGTCCAAAGCACTGATGTGTCCCAGGACATCTTTCTTCGTGATGATGCCCTGCAAGGTCCTGGGTGGAAGAAAAACAATCATTGTTTAGTGATGTTCAGTTCAACTGAATTAAAAACTTATTGCAAACTAGAGAACTAATGGTTCAGTAGCTCAAACTGAATAAATATTCAATATGTAGTGGATTGTATGACGTGGTATCACACTGTTGTGTTCTGGTTCAGTTATCCTTCATTCACTATCTATTTGGTTGTGAACAATCTGTGACTATTCAAAACTAAACTGAAATAAAATCCAATTTCCAGTAAGTCAAGTCCTTGGTGGAAGTAGTAGCAAATTTGCAGTACTGTTCACTGTATTATTGCTACACACACTATTTGACACTATATCGGACATCTGCTAACGATTTACGTCAGTGAGGCACTACCTGAGGAACATCACTGCGATCAGATATTTAAAAAATCAAATGACTCGGAACACATCTCTGCCCTAGTGAAATCTCAGATGAGTTTGAATGTTGGCGTTGCAGTAAGACAGAGGACAGCCATCTTGGATTTTCAAATGACTAATTTGAAGGTTTTAGTGCAATATCTTTCCTAACGCCTGCCTCACTGGATTGATCTGGATATTTCTCATGTTCACTGGATGAGAATCCTGCATTGGTCGAATAGTGGTCATGGCGGCACCACTTTGATGGCGACAATTCAAGACTTATTGGCAAAATTGATTTTATTGCAGAGATTAGTCTCGAAAATAGCATTCAATATGGGCCATGTTAGCACTACTTGAAGAGTGCAAATTTTATGATATTCCACACAACGGTACCTGGAATGCTTCTCCTCCCACAAACGTTAGTGCATTTTGGGCTGAGGGCCCGTTTGGGCCCTAGGGCCCATTATACAGAATACTGCAAAAGCTTGTATCTCCTAGGAATTTTGTTGCACAGTGCTGATTGTAACATTGTAACGGTCTAACAGCCATACTTTTGGGATGTTCAGGAATTTTGGGCCCAAGGTCCGAGGTTTCATGATATTCACACAATGGTACTCGAAATGCCTCTCCTCCCTCAACTCCAAATAATTTTCTTCAAAGTTATTTGAAATGTCCTTAAGTAGAGGTCCATTAGGGACATTTGGGGAATATTAGGCCCAGGGCCTGTAGCTAATATTCAATACACCAGCATTTCTGCCTATTCAGATGTGGTGAGTATCTAGCATAAGCACTGGAGAAGGAAACTGAAGTACAGCCTGTACTGGCAGCACTGTATCCATCATCTCAACATTTACAGTGGATAGTTGGCATTCTGCAACATTTTTGGGTGTGTGTGTGTGGGGAAGGAGGGGGAGGGATGATTATCCTCACCTATTACCTCACCACAACAAACTCTCCAGATATGTCTCATAGCTTAACCCTTTGTCAATCAAGCATGCAAATATTGTGAGCATTGTTCACAGACTCAAGTGCACATGGCATGTAGACACACAAGCTGAGGCCATGGGGCTACCTTGGTGCTTGCTGATTGGTCATGGCTGAATGATTCCCAAGAGATGTGTTTGTGAGCTGGTCAGAGGTGTTTGAGCAGATGAAGAAGAGATATCAATTGCTATCATATGATCTTTCGTCAGCCAAGCACTCAAATCTCACAAGCCTTATTCACTGGTTTGAGTGCTGATTGGCTTACATGAAAAGACGTCACAAGTTGTCATGGCTGAATGATTGCTGGGAGTTCCTCTTACAAGATAGGATAGCTCTTGCATATTGGAACATGCTCATCTACTGGTGGGACATGAGTGTGTAGACTAAGGGTCCAGCAATTTTGAGTAGGTTTCCTGGGCCCTTTTATAGAATTGGAGAATAGGGCTGAGGCTACTAGGTCACTGCATATGGGTCTAGTACTTACCCATTCTGAGTGACAAGGCACGTTCGTAGCCCCAGCTTCCTGAAGATTTCAACAACAGTACTGACTGGGGTCTGGTTGGTGACTTGAAAGGGGCTCTGAAACAAACAGATAAGGGAGTTATTTTCATTGTCATTACCATCTATGTGTTCCCATCGACCACATCGAGATCCTCAATTACACTGACTGTCGGACAACCATGTTCGTTATTTCGGTTGCCCAGAAGAACGGTCGGGCCACTCCACTCCCCAAAGTACTCTGTGAATTGCATCATGGATCGATCACTTATGCCTATGTAACATTTTTTACCACTGCAATATCATTTGAATCATTGATAAATTATTTGTCATCATCAGAAGCGATGGATTACTAAGAGATAACTTCTCAGCAGTTGTTCTATCTACTGGAATTGTACTCATAACTTTGATATAGTGTGTAACATACCTGATCAATGGAATGAGGGGCGTATGGTGCTGATTGTTATAATATCCAGACCTTACTTGTGAGGTAAAGACATCTACCTCATTATCCAGAGGTTGTGAGTTCTGTTAAATCTGTTTGCAAATATATCTCCTCATTTACATTACAGATTTGTCACGAAGACACCAGTTGAAGGTTCACATTTGCTGTTAATGCAGTATCAAGATCTGCACCTGCACTGATGGGCATTGCATACATCGGTTCTCTGTCAGGCATGCATACAACATTGCACAAATTGTGCTCATGATATAGTGTGTGACATACCTGATCTACTACATACAGCAGACTGATTGATGGAGGAGCATCTGGTGCTGACTGTGATGGCATATCACTGGTGAAGAACACTCTGGATTGGCTCACAGCATTCTGGGCATTTCGAGATTTCCCTATAAAATATGTAAAATAGTAGCAAAATTTGATGAAATTATATCGAGTAGAGATTAACAGTTGCATCCAATCTCTCATAATAAAACTAGATCAAAGCAGTATACAATGAATGTTGAGATCACCAACTGATGTTTTACGAGCTTCTTCATTCAAATGTATGTTTTGCCAGCGATCAACAATTGATACAAGAGTGCCAATGGCACAGTAGCTCACCTGGTACATATAAATTTGTAAAGGCATTTGGGTACTTGGACCCACAAATCTTGAACCTCCCAAAGGTATGGTTATAAGAGCATCATTATGACCATGATGAATTTTTGGCCCAAGGTCCCACCCACACTGGGCCTCAAGCCAGGAATTCCCCCACCCGAATGGCCCACAACCTAAGGACCATAACATGTAACGCTGAAGAAAATCAATTGAAGCTTGTGAAAGGAGATGGTTTTCAAACACCATTGTGTGTAGTACTGTAGTTTCATCAAATAGGGCCTGAGTGGGACCTTGGGCC
>JAUOBX010020342.1:2350-14142 GCA_032360705.1 Eupentacta quinquesemita
GTTTCAAAACTCATCGATTCACACAGCATGTCCTGTCTGTTTGACTTCTCTGTTTTCTTGTTGAGTGCTGTCGCCTCTGTTCTGTCGTCTGTGTTCCTTTTGGTTTTCTCTCTGTGTGTCCTTGTTCGAGTTTTTCTAGGTATGTTAAAGCGCTTAGAGGCTTCCGTATTAGGCGCTCTATCAAGTCCTGATTATTATCATTTCATTATTATGTTGATCATGTCGCTCATCACAAATTTGACTATTTATTACTCAGCTCGATTCTATCAAACAAATGGTCTTCCTGTTTTGTAACTTCCTATTATTGTTATCATACGTCGAAGCAGCTATATGAACAACTGTTATTTAGAAGCTGGTTACACTGTTTCCGGGAGAACAAAAACAATAATTATCCTCCTGAACTCTTGTTTTGCCACACGGCTACAATTCATTACTTTAAATATGTCATAGCCGTAGGGAGGGCAGTGACGATTTGCCTGCATGTGATCATTCGCAGTAGTATATTACCCTTCAATACTTTACACTAATAAGCGGATATGGTTAATGCGTGCTGAGATGCAGATGAAGCTAATGTATGGAAGGTCATCGTTCCCATGAGGACAAATACTAATCTTCCTCCCTGTCTCTTGTTTTGACCAACAGCTCAAATGCAATAACTACGGGAATAGCGGAGCCGGGTTAACTCTGGTCATTCGCGGTATTTCACCCTTCGATATTTTCCAGTAATAAGCAAAAATAATGCGTGATACGATGCAGACCAAAGTTAACTAATGCATGAGTGGTCATTTCCTCCGGCAAGGAGTCAGGAAAAGCTCGTGGTTACTAAAATCATGTCCTACAGCGTTTGTCACTGAACGGGTCATCCACTCTTGCTGATATCAATTTAGGCGAATAATATGACAAAAGGACAGTATATGAATAAATGCGTAAAATGCTGACTTTGTCACATTTCCGTTCTCAGGCCTTTCCATTCCATTCTGCATGGCTCATATTTATTGATATTCCAATCATTTTGTAATAACATTCCCAATATCGTGAATATGCGGAATATAGTTTCTCCTGGGAATTTCGTGGGCCTTGTGATCAGGTGATTGCCCTGGTTCCGTAATTCCAACACCCCTTGTTGGTATTTGTCGAATGCGAAGGTCGTTTTTTTGCTCGGCCAGTATCCTTCCTATTCCGTTTCTTCTTTCTCCTAGTCTCTTGTGCATGAAGAGTTCCTCGCATTGTCGGGCAATTATGGGTTCACCCTTCCCGTTACAGGTTAGCGTCAGTGTGGCCAGGTGGAGGATAGCTTCTGTTTGCCAGCTTCTGTTTGCCAGCTTCTGTTTGCCACCGCTCAGCCGTGGAGGTACCGCCACTGATCAGCCGTGTAGGTACTACTACCGATCAGCCGTGGAGGTACCGCCACCGATCAGCCATGGAGGTACTACCATCGATCAGTCGTGGAGGTACCGCCACTGATCAGCCGTGGGGGTACTACCACTGATCAGTCGTGGAGGTACCACCACGAATAAGCCGTAGAGGTACCACCACCGATCAGCCATTGAGGTTCCGCCACTGATCAGTCGTGGAGGTACTACCACTGATCAGCTGTGGAGGTACTTCCACCGGTCAGCCGTGGAAGTATCACCACCGATCTGTCGTGAAGTTAACGCCACTCATCAGGCGGGGAGGTACCACCATCCGATTCCATGGCTGCCTCTAGTGACATTCTCGCATTTCAGGTCCTCAATATTCTCCGTCATGTCCGAATTTGACATAGCCTGTAATCGCCGTGTTCTTGTTTTGCTAAGACCCCTTTTTAATGATCGGCGATGCAGGGTTTCAGACGTTCGGTTTTTTTCCTCTGCTAGTGTCCTTTCTTCCCGTGTTCATATATCTTCTTCTCCGTGGGCCCATAGTATCGTTTAACATGGTGTTGCCTTACATTGTACCTTTTGTGATTATCCACGTCTCTTTGTTAGAACATTGGTTATAACTAACGGTAACTACTACGCAATCGATACATCAATCGAGGCAATCATAATAATGATATCGAGTCAAGTTTTCCATCAAGAACAATCAATCTTATAGATCAGAGATGTGATGAATTTCATATCTGACTCTATCTCCCACCCTATCTCTCTCTCTCTCTCTACCTAAGTGGAATGTCAGCACGAAGAAGATTTTTAGGGAAGAAATATGATATTAAATCCTAATTTACTAGCTCAATGGCTATCAAAAAGCACTCAACCCTTCGAAGGAACTGGCATCCTAACTCAACGAAAACAATTTCTCTTAACAAATGGGATTCCTCGAGGCTCTTGAAATGGTTGTAAAACAGGTTAATCCTCAGGCTAATTTAAGCAAAAGTGTATGTTTCTATGAAGCGTCTTTTCTCGAAATCTGCATTCGTGTCTCTGATTATGGATGGGTAATTGTTCATTTCCTATTTTTCCATCTACCTCAGACACAGACAATTTCGAACACTAGTATCCGCGGGGCGTTTTCGACCGGTTCCTGATATAAGGTGGAATAACGAGAGTAGAGTGAATAATTATAACTTGCATGTTATCCAGTTGATCGTACTCGGATCAAAAGGTTCCGTACTTGAGTATTTAAAGTTTGTTTCTAGCAAAGTGTCATGACAGCATGACGGAGATCGGGTCAGTAATTGCACAATAACGTGAGGCAACTCAAATGCACAAATATGCAGAAAATGAAGAGTGATACCGCTCGTTGAGCCAATGTTTGAACGGCTGGAGAATATAGGTAGGAGAAAATACATCCCAGTGGAACATAATTCAGTCACGCAGGGTGCGAGAAACGTGAAAATAGCATTAGGTTCCACTACCGATTGGTCGTGGAGGTACCACCACCGATCAGTCGTGGAGGTACCACAACGGATCAGCCGTGGAGGTACTACCATCGATCAGCCGTGGAGATACCGCCACTGATCGGCCGTGGAGGTACCACCACCATTCAGTCATGGAGGTAACACCACTGATCAGCCGTGGAGGTACCACCACCGATCAGTCGTGGAGGTAACACCACTGATCAGCCGTGTAGGAACCACCACCGATCAGACGTTGAGGTACCGCCACTGATCAGCCGTGGAGGTACTACTACCGATCAGCCGTTGAGATACCGCCACTGATCAGCTGTGAAGGCACTGTAGTGGGTCCAACTGAAGTTGAGTGCCACCGCAACGTTTCATGACATGGTAAAATTTGTTGTGTGCTAATTTTTCCTTGCAATGATTTCCGAGAGCTCTTTACAACGAGCATTGTTATTAGTCTATTTCCCCATTGTTTACCTCGGCAGCGGGTGTCTCTATGAAACACCCTTCGTGATTGGCGGGTTGACCCCCATTTCCTTACTTTTAAAGTTGGGTCAAGCACCACGTTCAGCTTTCTCTTTCGTCTTAGCTCTCGAGCAGAGCAGACGTGTTTTCTTGAGCTCCGGCTTTCCTATATCAGGTGAGTTCTTTTACTCACTAGGTTCGGCATGCATTGCACTTCTTATTCATCGATGTTACGTGTCTGCAAATAACTTTATGTGTGTTATCATTCTGCGTTTGCAGGCTCCACAATCGACTATCCTGCCTATTTTACCCTAGCGTTATATCCGCTCTAGGCCTAGGCTGTGCTACTGTACTATCGCCCCGCTGCTGTGTATGCTTTTCTCATAGCGACGCGCATCGGCGAGTTCATATATTATTACAACTGCGGTTTATCGGTTGTATGACTGGTCTCTTCATTAATGGGCACATATACTAGCCTATGTGTTTGCCTATCCTTTGTAGATGACCACTGCCAGCTCCTACCGGTTGTAGTATTTTGGTCTCGATTCTCATTGTTTGTAGGTGTCTATTCTATGCTACTTGTTTATTATCAGCCCTATTTTGATGATTGAGCTTTATCAGCTAAGCTCATAACGTTGGCTTGTTTGTTCGTCTTGCTAGTCTTTCTCGGATTGATATTTTCCCCCGTCTTTGAGCTCACCCAGAGGTTTTGCCTCATGGTTCGAGTGTTGCTTCATCAGCTACCGTACTTCTTACGTGCTTGTACTTGCGACTAGCCTTGCATCAGTTGCGTACCATATCATGCATAGCCTTTATCACCTTTTCACATGTAATGTGCACCATGGCATTTATTGCACATGTGTTTACACATGTGTTTTGTAGGTTGTACACTTAGGTTCACGCTGTTACTAGTTGGATTTCTTTGTTGTTCTCCATGGATCCTCAGAGAGAAGTTGAGGACACCCTCGAGGATCCTGCGGCACAGGTCCTGGAACCGCTGGCTGGTATTATATACTACCACTGATCCGCCGTAGAGGTGCCGCTACCGATCAGCCGTGGAGGTACCACCACCGATCTGCCATGGATGTACCACCACTCATCAGGCGGAGAGGTACCACTACCGATTCCATGGCTGCCTTTGTGACATTAGTTCTTGCATTTCAGGTCCTCAATATTCGGCGTCATGTCAAACTATCCGAATATGTCGCCGGTTCCTTCGAGGAATTTGACATAGCCTGTGATCGCCGGGTTCTCGCCTTGCTAAAACCTTTTGTTGATGTTCGGCGATGCAGGGGTCAGAAGATAGTTTTTTCCTCCGTCAGTGTCTTCCCTTACCCTGCTTATATGTCTTATTCCCCTTAGTCCCTTAGTATCGTTCAACATGGCGTTGCCTCACATTGTAAGGTAATGATGAATTCGATCTTTTGTATTTATCCATGTCACTCTGTAAAAACGATGGTTACAACTCACTGTAACTACTAAATTATATTCCACATCGGAGCAACAAATCAGTGAATGATGAGCGCAATCGACATATCAATCAAGGCGATCATGATAATGATATCGAGTCAAGTTTTCGAGAGCGATCAATCCTACTGACCTGAGATGCGATGAATTTTATATCTGAGTAGACTGGAATAGGCACTCGCTCCTCTCCCTCTCTCTCTACCTAAGTGGAATGTCAGAACGATTTTTTCAGGAAAAAATATGATATTGAATCTTCATCTACTAATTTAATGGCTATCAGAAAGCACTCAAACCCTCAAAGGAACTATTATCCTAGATTAACGAAAACAATTTTCCTAACAGATAGAATTCCTCGAAGCTCTTGAAATGGTTGTAAAACAGGTTGATCCTCATGCTAATTTGAACAAAAGTGTCTGTTTCTAGAGAGCGTCTTTTCTCAAAATCAGCATTCTCTGATTACGGATGACTATTTTGTATTTCTCTCTTCCACTTATAACGTGAGGCAAATAGGATGCACGAGTACGGAGAGTGATACCGCTCGTTGATCCAATCAGTTGGATAATTTAGGTAGGAGAAAACACCCCCCAGTGGAACATTATTCAGACACGCACCAGGAACGGGGCAAGATGTATGGGGCCGAGTAGAGCGAGTAACTGTATGTATATGTATGTACGCAAAAGAGGGAAGGTATCGTAGTGTTCGAAGGAGCGCTGACTATAAATAAAACAGCGCTGTCGGGTGTTCTGACAAGAATCTCCCCCCCCCCCTTCTTATGAGCCAAGTGGCAAATATATATTTTACACAAACATTGTATTTTTATTTTCCAGTGGAAAATGTAATATGAATAGTATCATATATAATAGTATATGAATAATATAAAAAGTATTACCGCTGTGGTGACGAGGAGTCCATGAATACATTGCATTCGCAAATAAAGAGGGTGAGGTAATTCATGAGAGCGTTCTTCATTTGGATACAGACGTCGAACCCCATCCTCCGGCCCCACCCATCCTCCCATTACAAAGATTCCAGTACGCCAGCAGTTATTCCCCGTCTGTACTCATCGAGGCACTAGAGCCAAATATAGCAGCTATGGTTGCTGTTTTGTCCCCAACTCCCCATGCTGCTAAATGTATGTACACCATGTCGAAGAGATTGAAATTTGTAGTTTTACAGTACTGTATACATGTCAGTCAGCTGTTTTGACCCGGATACTGCATTATTAGCAGCTTCAACATCATGGCTGGCCACAAAATGGAGAGACAAATCCGTGCAAATGCGAATGCGGAATGAATTCGAAATCACATTTGTCCTGATATTCGTCAGGAGGAAATGAAAACACAAATCATAAATATATACCAGCCCATATATAAATAGGCGTCAAACGGCCTGGGATATTCCAGATCATTCATTGGCCGCATGTCGCCTTTTTGCCGCATGTCCTATTTTTCCACTAAGTGCGTGTTTTACTTTATTTTGATGATTTCATCTGCCGTTGAGCCTGTCTGTGTTCCTTCAATTCACACGCAACATAATCGTAGCCTTTCCCTGTCGCTGTTTTACGCAAATGCGACCTGATTTATAGTCAGCCGCATCAGCAACTGTATCAATATCACACACTGCCAAAGGCGGCTTCGAAATTACCCGCGCATATACGAAGCTATTGATACAGTTCAGCCGGCTGTAACTTTCCCCCGAAAATTTATGAAAAATTATAATATGCAAAGCCTCACCTCAAACTACCGAGACTCCCCGAGAGTATAATTTAGAAGAGCAATCACTTGCAAAATGAACTGAGAAACTCTGACATAAAATATCACTGGATTCTTGAGTACATTGTTAACTGATTATCGAGAATCTTAAGTAATGACCGTCCCCTGATAGTTGGCATTTTATCGTTGACCAGACCGCTGACGATGAACCGACCTCCCAATTATTACTTCTTCGAATTCTTGGCGGTTCTACCGATAGGGTAATTGCCTAAAGCATCGTGGCAAATGTTGCAGGTTCAAAATCAGGAAACATCAAGTGGTCTGTAGGTGGAACCACTTTCCTGGAGGCGCTGTTAATATCTGTCTAATATTGTCAATCATCATGGCAAACGAATTAAATCTTATCCAGATGGGGGCTTAAAATCGCAGCTGAGATTATGTGTGAAAACTATAGTACCATCTGCTTGATAAGCCACCCGACTGAGGTCCTGTTGAAGATCAGTCTAACATACTGAAGCCTTTAACTTCATCATTGGTTATCAGGATGATGGGTATTATCAGGGCGCAGTTTGAGCGTTATCTGCGAGAAATATGTTCAACACCAGCAAGACTTATCTTCGTTGACCTCAAGAAGGCATTTAACAGGGTTGAGCAAGGCCTACATATACTGACAGTGACAGTATCATAACCTATATACGCCGTCTATGACGTAAGGGACTGAGTAGGCTAGGCAATCTGGAAATGATTTCAGTGATGTTGCTTCAGCTGATTCAACGCTGATAATCATGTTCACAACAGAAATGCACATATGTCTATGTACGTTGTACGTGCATATATCATCAAAATATCTCCGAAATGCTCTGTTTTACATCTGACTCAACCAGACTCTGATTTAGCACGATGGATATGATCTATAGAGCTCACCTCTGTTACCTAAGATGATATCTTCCACATTCGTGTCTCTGCATGGCTGTTTGTATCTTTTCCATGGTCTAAAGTCTAAACTCCTTACAGAAGAACATATGTATAGACCAGCAGTGAACTCTCACCTGGACAGAAAACAAGACAGTGCTTCCATTACGTGTTCGAGATGGTGAAGGAAGGGGGTTTACTTTGAGCAATACACTCGCGATTGAGGACCTTGCCCAAAGATCCAAGTGGGGTTGAAACTCGTGTCCTCTGGATAAACTTGTCCGAATAATATTAATATTACATGAATTCATATAGTACTAAATTCGTAAACAAATGTTGAAGTGCTGAACAAAAGAACAAATAAAACTAAAACAGAATAGATCATACGTGATACGCTTTTCTGAACAAATGGGTCTTGAGTCTTTTCTTGAAGTTATCTTAAGGTCTGCTGGGAGAATGTTCCACAGCCGCTGGCCCTGAGGCGCGAAGGCTTTCTCGCCGAGGGTCTTGTTGCGAATACGAGGTACATAGAAGTTGGTGCGAGACTGGGAACGGGGAACATATGGACTAGATTTAACAGTGATTATATCAGTTGGGTATCCGGGAGCCATACCCTTTAAACCCTCGAACACTTGAAGGATAAGCTTAAATTCAATCCTTCCTTCCACTGGTGACCAGTGAAGAAACTTGTAGCAATAACCCTAGTCCTTACCCTTGAATTAACTACCTTACGACTAACCACACACGTTTCACCAGTGCCCGCACGTGCTCGAATCCGCAAAAGCTACCCAATTCAACGAGCACGTCTCCCGGGAATGACTCACTCGTGGCCACTGGTGACGTAGCTTCCGTGTTAGCCATTTGTCGGGCGTCGTGGCTTGAACTCCGCCCAGACTGTAGGGAGTACTAAATCAATCTACGTGTGTCTCGTCTCACTGCACACATCATACATAGTCGTCGGAACAATTACAGGTAGTCACGCATGGAATTAGGCGTCGCTTAACTTGCCTAACTCGCCATTTCGGATACTAAATGAAACTGCATCCAACCGCATCAGTCCATAATCAAACCGCACTGACAGACGGATTAGCGAGGCGGGCGATTAAACGTGATGAAGAACACTTTAGGCATACTTTAATCAGTGGTTTGATTTGATTTTGTTTGAATGAATGGATAGAGGATGCGAGACAGTTGATACTCCTCACGGATTGAAGACGTGCAGCCGATTCGCGATACTTTCTGATAGATGTTCTACCAAGGATGGACGTCCTACCAATTCCATCAGCTCCTAACGGTAAAAGTTATAGCTCCGTAGTGTGACCCTAACTTGCTATCTAACACCACTGACAGATATCGTGTTATACGTAACCTGTGTTATGAAAATAATTAATCACACAAGAGGGTATCATGTTAACTATCAAGGAAGAGTAAATTCTTCTCGAAGAAGGTCTCGTCGCTAAATCTCGTCGCTGTGTTCCGTATTTTCTCAGAAATGATGTTGATCCAAATAAAACTTGTACGATGATATCCACGGCTAGATTAGTAAGATGGGAATACATTTAAATATTGTTACTACTTATAATCCACTGCCGATGACAACGTTTTCTCTTCTTCTCATCCTAAATCTCTCTCTGTCCGTCAACAGCGTGTGCTCCAAATTTCTCATTCATAAGTAGTATCTTAGCTAGTTTTCTTCTTTACTATACTGATATGTAGTCAGTTCATTTCAGCCATTACCACGTGTTTCTCGGGTGATGTTGTTACACATCTCTTGGGCAAATGACTTTAATTTAGGAGTATCTCAACTGAACTGATTAAAGGCCTCATGAAATGGAGCTTTCTATTTTCGTTATATTATAGAGTAATTTTTCAGCAATCACCAGTACTTTTCCCATGAGAATCGTGTTAACCGTTGTGGAGAAACCTGCCTTCGAAGTTGGTTGTCCGGATAGAACATCTCGCAAAATTAGTGAGAACGCTATACTGGCCGATGATGAAAGCGATTGAGGGAACTTTTGTAAACAACGGTTCACCAGATTCTTACGGGAAATGTACCTATTTATAACTGAGGAATTACTCTATGATATATCAAAAATAAACAACCCTTTTTCACGAGGGTTCTGAACTATCTAGAGATGTAGACGCAAAAACATTCCCGTTTGTGTGAATGTATCCAAACGATCTCTGATTTCCCATTCCACACAAATTCATACGACGATAAGTTGTTACTGAACACGCCTCTCCCTAAAAATAATAACTCATAATAACTCATAATAACACATTAAAATGTGTACAATTCATAGGAAAAACAAATTCGACCACATTCGCTGACTCAGCATGTTTGAATATAGGCTTCTTAGCGGAAGAGTGGGCGAGCGGTATCGGTGACGCAAAACATTACGGGTCTGGTTCATTCCGGGTTCGATTCCCACATAACATCAGGCGTTGACGACTTGGCAGTGACGACTGGCGGGGTCTTGGTTTCGAGGCTTTGCTGTGGCGCAGTGAACTTGGTACTTATGGGGGGTTGTTGTCGGTTAGTTGCAATAACTCTCGTCGGTCGGCTTTACGCAGTTACCGTTGTTGAACTTCTGAGAAAGTGGTCGAAAAGAGGAGGTGAGTTATCGCCGCTGATTATCCACGATCAACACGGCCAGGATTCCGCGATGAGTCTTCAGTGGCTTCCTCAACCTGTAGCAATCAAATCAAATCAAATTATATGTTGTGAGTTTGCTGTTTTACTGAATTCACGTTTCTCTTGCGCTTTCAATGAGAGCAAGACGGGCGAAGGTGTAAACCTATGACGAGGCCCGCCGGTAGAAAGAGGAAAAACTTTCAAGAGAGTAAGCTTGTTGATATCAGACGTGAATACCTGAAGGTTGTAAGATGAGGAAGAGCAAACAGATGGCGAAGCATTCCAAAGTCGAGATGTTCTTACACCAAATGAGGGAAGGATTGAGAAACAAAGCGGGTTGAAACACAAAAGAATTGAAACAGCATAGTGGTGCATGCTACTCTGCTTGTCAACCGCGTTACACGGATGGGACGAAGGGTGGAGGCATAATAGAGTGGTCCTCAGATGAGCAATGCCCAAAATGATGAGCTGCGACACGTCTCAGGTGCGCAAGACAAAGCAGAAGTCAAGGTGTCTACTCCAATCAGTCTGAGAGCCTTGAACTGAATCTCATCAAGGATCTCGATGAGCATCGGAGGGGCTCCTTCCCAACATGGGGACAGTATTCCAGCTGAGGCGAATCTGCGGTTTATAGAGCCGCAACAGATGGATAGGATCTGAGTAGTTTCGGGAGCGGCAAAGGAACCCAAGTTTCAGAGATCATGCCCGCTCGGAAATCTCCCCTATATGAGATTTCAAGCTGATATGTCATATAAATGGTTGCCATGGTAACTATTCAATGAGTTTAGTACTGTAAATATCTGTAGAAGAAATCAGCGAAAGCATCGATTGGCTTGTTATCTCTTCACATGGTGAGAATGTGTTTGTGTGATATTCCTATACCCTTGCACATGTCTTCTTGGGTTGAGCATGTGCCCTAAAAAAAATGATAAAGAATAGGTATTGAAAGATTCTGGGACCCTTTTTTATTCCTTGCCGAGGGCAGGAGGTATATATGCGATCACGCAGGCGTGCGTATGTCTGTGTGTGTGTGTGTGTGAGTGTGCACGCACCACGGCTATCTTACCACGTACTAGCGTGCTTGGCCCCGCCGCCCCTTCAGCCCCACAGTCACCACAGTCACAAAAACACTGTATAATATAGATAAATTTGACATCAACATATTAGCAAAGCATTTTAGGAGTATGGCGTAATGGAAAGTTTCGTTCGTACAAGTAAGCTGCATCGAGTGACCTACTTTGACCCCATTTGAGCTCTTGACCTCATTTGACCTTGTGACCCTGTAGCCTGTAGAGCCGATTTTTTGTGATGACCAGATTTGTCTTTGCAAGACAAACCACAAAGTCAATTACACTACCTTACTAGGATATTCCTATCGAAAGTTATCTGCAGTTAATAACGTTCGTGAACAGTCCGAGCAGCCCAAAACACTGTGTAATATAGATAAATTAAAACACATTAGCAAAGCACTTTAGGGGTATGGTTTAATGGAAAGTTTCGTTCGTACAAGTAAACTGCATTGGGTGACTTACAACCACAAATTACACTACCCCTACCAAGGGCCAGTGTCTTGGGGAGAGCTAGTGCCTTCTTCGGATACTCCTAGTATCACAAGTTATCAACCTTCATGGGAGGTCGAAAACTTGAAACAGCCTAAGACAGTAACTATACTGTAAATGAATTTTAGCTATAGATACTTATCTCGACCATATTCTCGAAATTTTTCTTCATTATCATATTATCCTGCTATTCAAAGTTGATAGAAGCCATACTGTCACTT
>JAUOBX010020453.1:0-14141 GCA_032360705.1 Eupentacta quinquesemita
AATATTTCTTGAATGTCTCTGTTGACCGGTGACCTGATTCCAAAGCACTAGGAATCAAGTATACATATGCCGCTCCCCTGGGATAGCTCAATCTATGCAAGTGGTGTTGCGCTATCCAATTCACTAGCTCGATTGACCTCTTCTTATATACCGATTGTACTCCCTAGTTGTTTTATATGAAACAACTTCCAGACATTTCGCATGGGCGCACTGAGACAGGAATGGGAGGCACATTGTCGCCATGTGTGTTGGAGGCCGATGAGGACACACTTTTGAGATACTTCGACCCATCAGGAAGGTAGACAGGTCCACAGGAATGTTATGCTGAAAAATACATACTGTGACCAAGATCATTGACACTTACCTGCGTAAAAGCAGGATCAATAAGCTGGATTTTCTTTTCTTATTATTCTGGGTGAGAGGTTGCCTTCTATCTCGATGAAGTTATGGATCCGCTCTCCCTCAGTCATTTTGTCTTTGAAAAATGGTTCCTGCGCATCCCCACTGAAGTGAATATTCGGGGAAAGTGATTGGGTTCCACCCATAACTAAGATATTACTGGGAGACAACGTATTTGATCATCGCTCTTTGAGGAGGAAGGATATGTTTAGGCCCCAGAACAAAAATTGTATACAAGACATTCCGGTTTGACAAATTTTACTCCCAGCTACGGTAGTTGTTTGTGCAAATTCTGTTTCCTGGAGAACTTCTTCAATTCCCCTTGGATGTTTTCTATTAAACAATCCCAAGGTTGATGCTCGAATGTGAAATCGAATACCAGGTCTAATATAAATGTTGGTAGGCCAAAAGCAGCCGGCAGGATACTGAATAAAAGCCCTCTGATTTGAATTCCGAGGTTCGATCTTGAATTGCCTTCGTGACAATAAGTGATGAGTGCTCCCCCTAGCGTCTCCCTCGTGGGGGAGAACTAACCAGAATTTCAGATACAGATGGGATATTTCCCCCGCATATATCCTAAGCAGTTCGATTGAGTTGAGTGCGCCCTAAGAAAGTCGACCTAATTTGTCAGCCATGGCTACGCGATTCAGTCAATCATCAAATACATAACTTGTTCGGATGGTTGTCGAGTCTTCTCGTCTAAGACCCCAGCAAAATCAACGAGCTAATAAATATGTTGACGAACGTTATTTTCGTCAAGGAATCGGGTCCAAAACATACAGACAGATACACATTCGTCGAATGAATGGGAGCAAACACCAATATCCAAATACATTAATGTTATCCTAAGAATTGTGGATAACTCATCCGCTTGTAATAGGTGAAATGATTGCTGAATGAATACATATAGCCAATTCCCAAGGGACACAAACCACTCACGAATGCATTAGGCGTGAAATACAATCTTGTGAAAAAATACAATTGCCAACCCGGCCCGCTGTGTTTGAGGGATACTTTGTTTGTTGTGGTAAACGTCACAATGACCTAAATAGATATTTCATGAGATATGCTGTCATCACATTGCCACGGCAGGGTATGTGGGTTTTTACAGACCTCTAATCAGTTTAAATATATATATATCGTAGTTATCAATATATTAAATCCCCTGCCTCCTACCTCACAAAATGCCACATACGAGCACATAGTCTGCTGGTGCATACAACGTCGACATATATACAATGACAGCAATTGGGATGCATCATGTTGAATGTTGAAATGGAAACAATGGCAACGATCACAGTGATTGATAGAATACAGAATGTGATATGTAGAATTCCTTCTTGTACATATCCGAAGTGAGTTGCAATGGAAGTGAGTGACTCTAAGTTATATATGGGAATACCATCTGGACTACTTCTGATCTGAAGACTAATTTGACTTCGTGTATCGTAACACTAGTTCTTTCAGCGAGAAGTCAGCTCAGTCAGAAATACAATTTCCTCTCTGTCCAATTTACGTGTTACTTTGAGCTAGACCCACAGAGTGTATAATTAACTTAGGGGTTATGCGATCATTCCATATAGTAAGCATGGTGCAACAGGCAACAGGCAGGTGCTAGTCACTGTGAACAGGAAATATATTATTCTATTTCCCGAGAATAGAACAGTGTTTCCCTTTCTTAGCTCTATTATGCTATTGTGCAATAGGTGTAACGATTGCTGAGATAATTTTCAAGATATGTTAATGTCATGATAATGATAATGTTCTTATTTTCAAGCGCCTAACATGTGAAGTCTCGAATAATTTTGCAATGGAGCACCTGCTCTTCGTAAACTGTTCAAACCTGCATTTCCTCGAGGAGTCTAAATTGTTAGTGAATTGAGTTGAGTGAAGCAATTGGGATTGCCCAAGTATACAACGGGGAATCGAACACACAACCTCTGGATTATTCGACGCATCAACTGACTATATATAGGCCACTATATTACTTTATTAACTTCAATAGACGGGTTAGGCATACATATTTATTATTTGTATAATTATTACTATCATATAATATACTATCGATTACCAAGCGAGTAGCTTTGCTAATTCAGTGAAGATGTTACGACTATTCACCGGCAGATTCGGCCTGTGGTCATTACTGGTTCTAGTCGGGAAAAGTGGAGCTATAATTCGACGTGTGGAAAAATTCGAAAAAGATGATTGCTTATAGTAGTATATGCGAACATTTGGGTTCAGAGAATGACAAGTAAGTTATTATAGTTCACTACAAGATTTGCCCCACAGCGAATACTAGGCTGGATGCATTCATTCGGCTGAGAACTCCCAAGTCATAATCGAATTACGAGTCACCTGAATTGTCTCGCCGTAGTCCCTTAGAACCGCTGTGGAATGACAACTAAAGAACAGTCACAACTCATCAACAAACACCACTCGCCTTGCAGCAAGTACCACAGGGATGTGCAACGAAGGTATCACTATCATAGATAGCAATTTGACGGACAAGTTGTCGATTACGACTCTTACCTCCGCATTACTTTCTTGGAAGAAGTCCATGTTCGTCAGCCTTGAATTCTTCAGACAACGAGTCCGTCTCCTTGGGATGAATGTCATGTGTACAGCACGAATGAGATATATCTATGTGTCAACTTGGGGACACACTTGAGAGGGCAATATGCGTGGACGTGTATGGTGTGACATATGCCTATGAAACGAAAAGGGGGCGACAATGTACTACCTGTACCTTATATGGGGTTCAAAGGCTCTCTCCTCATTTATTCCCATTTATTCGATTCTTGATATGCGAGGTTCAAGAACTCGTCGCAGATGTTATTATTACATAATGATATAATTTTCGTTTTTATTATAATGTTATTATTATTATTCATAGAATAATGAATAGAAACGAGCGCCTTTGTTGCAGAATTGAAACTGGGATGAGGAAATAATAGGAAGTTAGAAAAAAGGTCGAAGGATTCCGCGTCATACCGGTATACATTCTAAGCAATGCCCTGGTATATTCCCTAGGTTAGTGTCCATATCAATAACAAGTTGGAAGACCAGAGGTAGAAATTCATGGAAAGAGAATACACATTGAGAGAATGTTGAATATTCATGACATCACCACCGGAGTTTTTTTGGGCATCAGAGATTCAAGGCGCTACCTGACAGTCCACGTACACCACGTAGGGCATATTTGTATGGTTACAAACATACCTAAACATGGATAACTTCAGCCGCGAAAACTATATTGAGCATGTCATCACAGCAGGCACACTCTTGCAATGAAAGCAAATGAGCCTTTGTTCAAACACAAACCACTGACATGTTATCTCGCAACATTAAATCCTTCCCTGGTATTAGTTTTGTCAATTGTTATGTTCCAAAGTACCAATAGTAGAGGGTTTTTATTCAGTATCCTGCCGGCTGCTCTTGGCCTACCAACATTTATATTAGACCTGGTATTCGATTTCACATTCGAGCATCAACCCCGGAATTGTTTAATAGAAAACAACCAAGGGGAGTTCTCCTAATCTAAAAGAGGGAAGGAAAGAAAACAAAGATATTCTATGGAGAGAAAAATGAAGAAGTTCTCCAGGAAACAGAATTTGCACAAACAACTACCGTAGCTGGGAGTGAAATTTGTCAAACCGGTAAGTGTCAATGATCTTGGTCACAGTATGTGTTTTTCAGCATAACATTACTGTGTACCTGTTAACCTTCCTGATGGGTCGAAATATCTCCAAAGTGTGTCCTCATCGGCCCCCAACACACATGGCGACAATGTGCCTCCCACTCGTCTCACAGTGCGCCCATGCGAAATGTCTGGAAGTTGTTTCATATAAAACAATTAGGGAGAACAATCGGTATATAAGAAGAGGTCAATCGAGCTAGTGAATTGGATAGCGCAACACCACTTGCATGGATGGATTGAGCTATCACTTGTGGTGCGGCATTCCCAGGGGAGCGGCAGATGTATACTTGATTCCTAGTGCTTTGGAATCAGGTCATCGGTCAACAGAGACATTCAATAAATATTGAGCCTCCTAACTTTCTGAATGTTACTTGTAAGGAAACCTCACTGCCTGTATTAAACGTTGGAATCGTATCACTGTGGATAACACATCATCGTCGTCATTATAAATGGTCATGATAAATATCCGCGCTATATAGTTCTGCATACGTTTGCATTTTGTGGAGAGAAAGTGTCAGGGCGTCCCATATACTGATATAGTACGATAGACTAGCTAGCAGTTGCCTAACTCGACTCAATTATACACAGATACGGAATATTGCGAGAATAGGATTGGTCTACTTGACGTTTCAGAGACGATTTTCACCGGTTCGGAGTGAGAATAGCAATGCATTAGCATAGGTAGACTAGATGAGAAAACTATTGTAAGTGATATACTGGGATGTTGCCCTCATCAGAAAAACACATAGTAACGAGAATGACTGATTTCTATCGAGTGATTCAGTTTACATTCCGATATTTTTATGGTAGGAAGTAATCTCGCCGTTCTATAGGCGGTAAATCCGTCAAGACCGTTCGGCCTGAATCCTCGAAGATGAAAGCATGCCATCGGCTTCTTCAAGGGTGTGTGGTTATTGCTTTCTCAACTGCAATAAAACCCACATTCATTTCCGGGATGATTGGAGTGGCGCCGAGCCTGAGGCTTGTCTTCTGTGTTGCCTTGGAAATGCTGCGATTGTGCCAGTGGACAACGTTGAACATATGCGCGTATTTGGTGTATCATCCATGTCTCTTTTCAGCCGCGGTTAAGCAGCTCAAGTAGTTGTCATGTCTCTCCGTCAGTACGTACTTTCGTCCGTTCGTTACGTTCACTCCTAATATGTGACCGTATGTAACCATCATAAAATTTAGCGAGCGGATACCGCCCGTCATGAGCAAGTCCCATTCTCGTTATCATTATGTGACAAGATAATGTTCGAATCACAATGGTAACAGCAATGCAACTGTCGTGAGGCGCGATGGAATCCAAACGAAACCTGAGATAACAGGTTAATGTTGCAGTAACTTTCATTGAGCACTCTTGTGCTCTGCACTAACAGCATGTATGTTAGTGTAATGTCCATCGACCCTGTGGGGCCTAATGTTCCTACTGTCAGAACTATAGGTGTCCACACTCGTTGTTACATTAGTCTACACCATGATATAAGCCTTTATGGTAACTGATCGCTGCAGGTCAAGTACTACTGAAGTTCAAGCATGGCAGTGTTCAATTGGAAGGTGGGACAAATCGGCAGGCAGTGTGGCTTGTGCTGGGGTACACATATAACAATATTTTGTCAGTCCAAGGTACGACATACGTATTCAATAAAGGCTAATATAGGATGTAGCTTACATGAACAAAACTTGGGCGATATTATCTGATTAGAAAATGAAGAAAGTATCCTAAGGCTTATCATAGGTCAGTTTGGATAAAGTTATGTGACAACATTTGATTTATACATGTTTTGGACAATCAGCACAAGGAAATGTCAAATGTATGTCGAAGTGGCACTCTCCAATTCAACTGTCCAACATGGCCCAAGCGGATGATCTCGGGGCTGCACTGCTGCAGTGGTGGGAATAATGACCAATTCCTTACATTCCAGTTTTCGGGAGAACCACGATCTGATATCGTTGCTTACTAAAAACCTGGTAGATAACAATTCAATGGATATCGCTGTTCAGAACCTGGTTGATATAAATTCGACCACACTGATTTTCAACCATTTCATTATGACTAGTTTCAGAAAGTGGAATGGATCACGTAAAGTTCGTGCTGCAAATTCCGCGCGCAATTTGCCACGAAATCCTTCTGTTTTCCGCAGTTTTCTACGCTGTGAATACCAGTTCTCAAATTACGGCGTGAAGCGCGAACGATTTATTCGAAATTGTATACGATAACCACAAATCGGTAAAGTACAGATAATTGTCCCTCCACCAACTGCTTCCCTGCTGTTGTAAATATATACCTACACAATTGTCGGTGGACTTTGTCAAAAAAAATGTTTATATAGCCTGAATATTCTACGACAAAACAACAATAGGAGGTGGATCCCTGCGATTGAATCTCCCCGGTGTGAATCTGTTGTAAATACATTACTGTGGCTGTTGTTGAAGTAGATTGTGTAAATATACTGCCTTCACCGAATATAATCCATGATATGCAACACCTCGGAACTCCAGGAAAAGTGTCAGTACTCAGTTGGTATTTCCTCCATATATATCAATGCGTCAATTTCAGTTAACGAAATATTTACATTGTAGGCCACACGATTCTCTCAAATTCGTATGAATGGAGAGGGTTCATTATCAGTCTAGTGTGTTCCACGTGATGAATTACTCCATCGTGTCAATGTAGTTCGGGATGCCCCTGGGCCTTGTGCATTGCTGGCATTATACTCGAGATATCCATTATCATGTGGATGGGAAAACGATCGTTGATTGACGCTCACTTATCGGGGTTGTGGGTGGACCGAATGTGACATTCACACGCGAAGCTACATGTAACGACATTCGTTGTTTGTTGAACAGCTCCGTTAGTTGTGTTACATAGGCGTCCATAGTTCCCCATGACGCCTCAAAAATATTACGCAATTATTCTGAGTTTTATACATTTTAGGTATAGCCATGGTCTCTCTCTGTTCTGTTGAATTAGTAGGCCCTAGTTGTTTTCTAGATTTACATATTGTAAATTCTGCTCACGGTAACACTCGTTGTTGATGTCTTGACCCTCGTTAACTCCTATCTACTCACTGGTTTTATAATTGTGACTATATAATTATATCCGTACATGGTTTGACAGTAATTATATTTGGGACAAATGCGCTTGCAATGTTCATTGATTGGAATGCATTAGTGGGTAGCCAATCACTCCATGCCGCGAGATGAGAAACTTTCGCGAGTAGTCCTCTAATGAGACGGGTGTTTATTGAATTAATGAGGCAATCGTGAACATCCTAGTAGCTAGCTCTGATATAAATAACTGCCGGTGAATGGATTACATGAAAGACTAATCAACATGTCCCAGAACTCTTCCGCTCTAGAGGAACTTTGTGGACTTCATTGAAGTACTAGACGTTATAACAAGACGCAAACTCCGTCAAGATTTCTCTCGCGATTGTCTGAAGAAGATGAGATAAGGTGAGATCAATGAGCAGATGAGGTAAAACTGTCTAACAATTATAACCCAGTAAGCCATTCACTGGTACGTGTCCAGTATGTGTTACAGCCACGGAGGAACTGACTACTCCTCTTTTCCCTATGAAGAATGGATTTCCGTAAAAAATTGTAGGAAGGAAGGCCCAGTACAGTTCACGGCTGCTGACGTTTACTGTTTAAGACAGTCAAGCAAGGTTACTATGAGAACATTCACATATAGCAGGTGATTTTTCTGCTTATATGAGTTATATTGGGGAGTGAGTTATCTCATAGCGAAAATTGTATACAGTTGTGTTAGTGAAAGATGTGGCTCTTAGAGACATACTGAATGTTTTGCACCACTAGTCCCTGATTGTGCATCGTATTTTTGTTTCACCATGGAGGTAAGTTACTTCAGGTAATCCTGATAATGTCACAGGTAGAGCGTGTTGGTCTACTTTCTCAGACAGGAAATAATCAAATCGTCTTGCTCCAGTAATTACAAGGGTTCTGTTGGGCATTATTCCCAGCTACCGTTCATCACGCCATGTGATGTGTAACTAGTATAAGCCCTGATGAATGCTGTCGAAATGTAGATGTATGTCATGTCATGCCTGATTTACGAATAAATGTTCTGTTCGTCCATGACATTTATTAAACGGGACGAACGAAATCCCCGGTAGGAAACTGAATCATGGGTTTGAAAACTGTTTCTATATTTGACTAATTTGAGATGGTTATAGGAGATTGACCATGATTCCCTCCATGACCTTGAATTATTTTACCGCGGGACCTACCAATGACTGATTATTTTACTACAAAATCATGAGAAATGATATGAGAGGACAGTAATTTTCCTATATTTATCGGGGGTTAGGAAGGAAAACTGTGAACTAGTGATAAACGAGTCGTTACCTGTAAGAACAATGGCAAATATGACAACCTCATTCAACTGTTCAAGTAGTTCTTCTACTAATCTTTCAATACGCTGGACATATTTTTAAAGCTGCTAAATTCTTGTTTCATCATCTGATATTTGCCCAACCTCAAAGTGATGCGTCGTAGATTCATCTTTCATGATTCAGGGCTCGTGGTAGAACGACTGAGATGCCTGAGGCAAGATACCAACCTTCTCAAGTGGAATGAGGAAGAGCTACAACGAGAGTAATAGCTAGCAGTTTTCAGCGGACGCAGGGAAATAATACAACTGTTCCTGTTGTACCTGTTCTGGTAGGCATTATTTTGACTGGCACCTCCTAGGAAGTTGGTTACGAAGCGATGCGTCGAGCTTAACCTAAATCAGGATAGTTCTTGTATTGTCTATGTTACCTTTTGACATTTGATGATGATCATTTACCAATGGCCAATTAGCTGGACAGGCCAGCTGTTCGTGTTTCGAGTTGAGATCAGTTTCCGTGTTGATTCAATTTACTGACGCAGTTGTTTAACATTTCAAAGGTGGTGCGTGATTATATCATGTAACGATTTTCAATTCCGTCGGGTAATGATGGGTCAGCTTGACAATCCAGGATACCCTCTCCGCCGATGGAGTATCCTGTGATAGCTGACAGTGACAGTATGCTAACATGGTTGGGATTAACATGGACTGAAGCAAGGTGCATTGGACAGCACAGGGAGTGGAGGAATATCAGCAACAATCGCCTACTTTTCTGGCATACATTATCATATTCATTACATCACACTGCGGTCATCGCGTGATTGACAGGTCAGCTGTCATGACGTAGATTACATTAACGGCTTTCATGACTATTTTAAAGCACATTCATGAAGCTGCGATCGATACGGCCGGGATTCTATAAGTGACTAATATATGAGTGTCCAAGAATGATCAAAGCCGGCGTTGATAATCCATTCAATGTATCGGTCCGAACAACCTGTTCATAGATTTTAGGATACATCTTAATGGAGTGACGCGTTCAATTTGAAGTGAAGAAGAAGGAAGAATTAATCCAGGGGCCGCGAGCATGTGATCATGACGTTTTACCACTACAGCATGTCCCTACAAATACATACGCGGGGTGATCATCGAATTCCATTGCCATTCATGGTCTGTGCTGTGCGGTAGAATGTACTTCATTCCACTAAGTTTATTCTGTGGTCCACAATAACTGGTTCGAGGACGACTGAAATGCGTTATGGTGAACGGGAAATCTCGGTACCTGCAATCATAACATTTGACAGAAACTAGTACCAGGGGAGGATTTAAAGTTCCGAGATAAAATGTCAGTGGTTTACGATTAAATAAGGCTCGTTTGGTTGTATTGCAGCTGGTGCCTCTTGTAGTGATATATCTACTTTATTCTTTGCGGCTGAAGTTATTCTGTTTGAAACCATACCGGTATGTGTTTTACGTGGACCCACCACGTTTGTACCCACCACGCACTGGTTGTGGATATTCAGAGCGAATTTTCCGAATAATTTTCGAACAACATACAGCCGACTGAAGAGACCTATTTGAACTAATCCGGAACAACCCCATAATTACACAATTATGAAACTGCGCCACAGCAGGGCCTGGTCACTAGGACCTCGCCAGTCTTCATCGAACATTACAGCCACCTCTGGATAAATGTGAACCCTGGACAAGCCGGATTATGCGTACCGCCAAGCGTCACTGTGGCCACTCTCTCGCTCTATTATATATTATTACTCGCAGACATTTCGCAGAATCCACAGTCATCACCTACCTGCGGAACATGACATAAGTTTCTGGTTCTAAAAAAGTGGTACAAAAGTGAATGTCTACATGTAATGCGGCAACCGACAATATGGCTGACGAATTGCGTGTATATGATAGGGATTGCACATCCCCCAATTTAATGATAGACGTTCGTGCTTATTTGTATTGTTCATAAAATCGGTAACGTTCCTTGTTTGCACCATGCTTTTCCAACCACTATTGAAACTTTTGTTGGCAATCATATTCGTAACCAGTAACTGAGATGTTAAAGTTATTTCGATTTTAAAAATACCAATCTGTTGCCTGCGTCTACACTATGGTCTTATTCTGAGTCGCTCTCGGAGCAATCGGTGCTTCGAGTGCGCACATGAGATAGACCTCCTAATGGCAGTACGGTAGATTTCCGGAATCTCTCATCAGGTGTCCATGTGTGCCTCTGGTGCAACGATGAGTCGCTCTCGGAACTAACACCGCCCCGCTTGCGCGCGCAGTTGTGATAGGGCACGCTCACGAGCATGAACACATATGCGATATCTGAAATTTCGAAACTACAGTAGGTTGCCAGAATTTCCGTTGTTCGCGTGTGTACTTCAGTCGAACGATGATTTGCTCTAGGCGATCAGCGCCTCTCGTGCGCAATTGTGTAAAAGCACGCCCTCGAGGAACTACACATATGAACACTTGAAAATGGTTTCATTGTATTCTGAAACGAAGGTCACGAGTTTTGTCGGGACATCTGCATTGCAGGTCGAGTGATAGCTAAATTCAGATTGTTTAGTAATGGCGGCACTAATGTGCATGAAAATGTCACGTGGGAAATTTGACGGAATGTTAACATAGCTAATCGTAATCTAGTAGTGCCAATTAGAAGTAGATTCCAGGGGGTGCACGATGACTCTCTTTCCCGACTAGACTAATTGATGTATTTGAATGTTGGTGTTTGTTCGGGTTCAGTTTTCAGATGTGTATCTGTATGTGTGTTTCTACCCTTTACGTTTTTTTACGAAGATGACGTTTGTCATCATATATATATTTTTTTTTTCTAAACAAAGTGACAAGAGAAGGGGCGAACCCATAATTGCCCAAACGAAGTAAGGCAACCCCCAAAACATCCCGAGGAAGCCTATTCCACGCACGTGAAGTGCGAGGGAAGAAAGAGCGAGCATAGGTTTCGGTGCGATGACGCGGGAGGTGCAACCGAAACGGGTGGCTGGAATAAGAGGAGAGAGTGAGGTGAGTAACCTCGTGAAAAGGAGGGACGGCCTCACCCAGCTCAGAAGAACAGTGACCATGAAAGTAACGGTAGAAAAGACAGAGAGATGAAACTGATCTACGATGGGAGAGAGGCTGAAGTGAGGCATGTATGTACCAGACGATTTGCCAGCGCTGGCTGGAGGGCATCTTCCTTCCACTGCAGGTAGCCTACTCATCACACCTTAGTGGTCTTGAATACACCAGTAGCCAGAATTACATGACGCGACAATCGATTCGCCTCGACCGGTCTCCGCTGATTAATTGGGTTGGCTACCTTGTATAAGCCGCTCTAACTCTTCCCCTCTAAATCGAACCAACACGCATATACTAGGATTTGCACCGGCAACCTTCCGATTGCTAGTTTGATCACTAACCACTTGAGCTAGAAATGCGCAGAGACTTGCGTTGTCTTATTCTATGTACAGATGTACATGGTAAAAGATTTGCAGTATCTATATCTTCTACCATAGCCATGCCTCATATAGGTTTTAAATCAACCACCTTCTCACAATTATCCCATTAAGACCTAGCAGTGGTTGACCTGGGAGTGCTGTTCTCATGAGGCTTTCAACTAAGAGATGAATTGCGACACCAATGGCTCCGGCCAGTCATGGCAAGTCATGAATTTTGTAAACGATATGAAGTTTCCCTACTAAAACCCGACTTTGCAGACATTGGAAAAAGTTGTCGTGCCCGCTGCCCGATAACTATCCACCGACTTTTTGCCCGATGCATCGCAGCGACATCGCGGAGGAGTCTGCGGGTAGATATCGGGCAGTGAGCACCCAAACTGTTTCCAAAGTCTGCGACAACATCGGCATCGCATCCGCATCGGCGCGTATTGGGCAGTTTTGGGTATGTTAAAACAATCCAATACATCGACATCGGCATCGGGGGCGTATCGGCGGGATGTCGCACAGTGGGCAATCAAAACATCCTATTGAATTTCATTAGGTCGCAGCGTTTTCACCCAGGCCGCAGACATTTGGTGTTGAGATGACCGACACTGGCCTGTGTCGTCATTCAAGGGATGTTATGGCCTTAATTCACAAACCTATCAAATGCTTCATACATAGCTCTGGTCATCGGTTTAGGAAATGCTCACATGTCTGTGCCAAGGGAGAAAGAGGAGGCCGTTGTCGATTTGTTCAGGGGTCAGCCTGATGATGTATCTGCCTCCTCCCGACAGGGACATATCCCTCATGCCCCTCCCCTGACGCCGCCCTTGTTGCAGGTGGGCCCAGCGCTTTATCACTGCTTTACTCGGCACTCGGCAGCCTCAACGCGCTCCAGGCCTATACGGATATTTTCCTGATTTAGCAACGCCTGTTAATGATAATAGCAATTAACGGTAAGCCTTAATATCAATTCCCAGCAGTGGAACGAAACATTGAGCGCGAAATTGTTAACGAATGTTCACACATTTCGTGCATATATCGCAGCTGAAGTCGGCGTATATATAGATCGTGCCGTGGGCAACCAATACATAGTGACGAACAGTTTCGCGCCAAAAATCGCAAGTTTCCGCCCGATGAGCTCGCCGTCTCGCGTCTGCATCGGCGGGAGTCGGCTGCTAGATATCGGGCAATGGGCACCGGGCTTATGCCTAGGATTCCATATTTTCCGGGATCAAAAGACATGAGCCATGAAAGCGATCAATGTCACTTTGGAGTAGGGAATTAGGGAAGTAGGGAATTTGTTTGTGCGGATGTGGGATGCTGTATGATACCATCAGATGACAGTGGTTCGAGTGATCCTGACCCACTAAGGCCCAAGGGGGCAAATAGTTGAATGCATATCTGCTCATTTATTTTCCCATTTCATGATCGGATAATCTATCTAGGTATTACATTCGCAGGTAGGAAATGGGCATACCAAATCCGTCACCACAATTTACACTAGAGACTAACCAAAGTTAACTGACAAAGTGACAATGGTTTCCAACGATACACCAAGCCTCACACTCTTCGTCGATTCCCGATTGTCGATTCATATGCACCGAGAATATGAAGCAGGTCGAATCAAGTAAACAGGATTCAATTATTCATTCTGAACAAACTGGAGTACTATTCCGTCTAATGTGAATGATAGATTATTGGTTGGCATCCTTGCATCATCATGAGTGTAGCGTAGTATTGTGTTCGATCTAGCCTGAAAGAAACGTTGCTAACCGATCATAATAGCATTCATTGTGCTGTAAGTTTATGGCACATTTCTAGCGTGACTATCCGCTTGGTTTGTGATATGGAGTACTTGGATCTGTTATTTTTATTTTGCTTTTGGGGTAGTTCGGGGCGGCGAACACAACGGTGCAATCTGTTTCTCCATATCGTGTTCAATCTTGGAGATACAGGCAGTGGTAACTGAAGAATCTAGCATTTTTAGTGGCCATAAGTGGAGTACCTGGGTGTGTGATTTGTATTTGGCTAGTGGTAGTTTTGGGCGAACACGGAGAACACAATGGTGCAATCTGTTTTTTCCTATCTTGTTTAGTTTTTTAGATATAGGCGATAGTAACTAGCTTTTTCGAGTGACCATAACTCAATGTTCGACTTGGATATTTACTACTCGATCCTTGGATGCAAATCCAGAGTAGTCCAATGTTCACAAAAATTGTCTTCAATCACTGACGTC
>JAUOBX010020564.1:3030-14141 GCA_032360705.1 Eupentacta quinquesemita
CTTGACCCCCCCCCCCCCGCAATACAATGGGATTATGTACGAAAAGTTAGGATTGAGGATTTCCAATACACTACATAGATGTGGGTACTTGTAACCCAACTCAAATGAAAGCTGTTAACGAAGTAGTCGTGAAAGGAGTATTGCTTCTGACTAATTCGGAATGATCCACATGAGCTCATGGTATTTAATGTAGACCCACTGTGTTGCCCTGAAGTACATAACTATTCATTAATTAAAGATTAATATTAATTTTGTCAACATTATTTTCTGAACTTTGTAAACGGCGTGTAGTTCACGTTAGCCTCTTGCCTCAGATGCGGTGCAATAATTTGGCAATCCCTGGAAGTATAACCTACTGATGCGCAACATCCAGCATTGAATTCGAAACGAATAACTATGTATTACGTAATTAACAACATCGGAATATGTAGTATACACGAGATGCATCTTGTGTTATTTATTGAGAGTTAATTGAGTATATTATTATTCTACCGAAATACGTGTTTATGCATTGGCCCATGGAAATAACGCCACGTTGTGGAGTTCCATGTTTCCATCATGCTAATAGTATTTGCCTTACATGGGTTTCTCTCAATAATCAGTTTTCTCAAAATTTGTGAAGAGTGGCGCATAACAGAGTTACCTGTCATAAGCATGTTATCTCTATCGTATCCGACAATCTGTCCACGACTAACAAACTTGTTCTATCGATCGAGTCGCTTGAAATTCTCAAAACATCTTCTGGCGGCAGAAGTAGGCCTCCTAATTATTCCGTTGGACATCACAATTCTACTTGACAATGAGACAATCTCTAAATGGCAAAGTCAGGACAGTATTTGATATTCAACATAGTTATACGGAACTTATCCGGTGCGATGTACTTTTTGAAAGTTCAATATTTGAACTTGGAGGTGATTGAGCCACTAAGGGTGACAATAACTTCAAAGGCTACTCCCCCCTCCCACGCCCTCCGTTTCGGCGAAATAATAGCAGCAGCGTCGCTTGTTATTGTTAGGAAATAGCGAGTAAGAACGTAGCCTTTCCTGACTTGCTGACAGGTGAATAATGAGTACCGAAAGGCTAGAGCCTCGGTAGAGTGCACTCGAAAGAAGGGTCTGATCTGAACTTTGTACTAGAACTGAACCGTAACAGCTGTGTACATTTTCATGTAGCAGAATAGTACACACAGCCACATTGCCCACTGTACAATCTTGCCAGAGTTTGCATATGTTCCATGTATTTTAGACAACTAAATAAATGAAATCTCCCAAAAGAGCGCATTCAGAAGAATCGTGCAAAGAACAAACGATTTGAGGACAGTTCTGTCAATTGTAGTTATATTAGTTTGAGAGAAACATTAGGGGAATTCCCAACCGTGTTGAATAAATTCCAAAGCAGTTTTGCACTGTCAGAAAACGAACCAGAGCTGTGAGTTACGCTGTTAGGGACAGAAATAACAATAAACTTCTTCTTGAGGTGGATAATGCGCCTCTAATACGAAATGACGAGCCTTTGTCAAGAGTCTGGTCAAGTTCACGTTACCAGTGTTTGCCTGTCGTTAGAAGTTGATCCATGACATCAATTAAACTGGCCAGATAATAAAATACAATGGATTTCTTCAACGGGTTCCCTTTGAGTAACATCATTCAGAGGTTATAATTATATAATAATGAATGGGAATAATGAATGTCAGTTATTAGGAATATTCCTCATTCGATAACCGTTCAGCTGTATGGACGTTTTCAACAACGGACAGTCTTATAGTTCAGAGACTCGTCGTCTCGACCGAACAACTTACGATAGCCTCCCGGTGTGAAAGAGCAAATCTGGATGGGATGGGACGGGGTTATATTTCAATGCACCTATAAATGTGAATGTTCCAATCTGAGGTCAATTTATCCCAAGTAAATTATATTCAAGTATTAGTCACTCCCCTGATTTGAGTAACCACAAATCACTCTGGTCAGGGATCATCGCACGGGTCAGATGTCATACATGCTGGTCATTCCGAGGTAGTCAATTGAAATGAATAGTGTGACTTTTCTTTCCTTGTCGGATTTCAGCGAAACCTGGTGGAAACTATTGTTACCCACCAAGCGGATGTCATTATGAGGCTCAATTTATATACATTATGCGTGGATATATACGCTGACGCTTTATCCGCCTGCATATGCCTAGTGTTTGCGCGTGGGCATGATTGATTTTTTCCACGAAATATGTTCCGACATGCACACAGGTATGGATGGACACATTCTAACAAATAATTTAAATATGCTGTGCGGAAAATATCATGTGTTCCAAAGCGGCATTACCGCGATGAAATATTGAACATTCATAAAAATTCGAAGTCCATCCATATAGGAGCAATATTTCCAAATCCGCACACGAAATCCGCAGTATTTCCAAATCCATATTTCAATTATTTTGAATGGATAGAAGAATACTCCACGCATGCTCCTCTCAATACAGATGTTTGAATTGTTAATTTCTTCGACTGGCATTCCCGTAATGGCAAGACATACATATTCAATATATTGTCGAGACATTTGGTTTGGCCATAGTAAGTTCATCTCTTGTTTGTCACAATTTTCATCCGATTCACTACGGTTTTGCGGGTTTGCTGGAATTACCTTGAGACGTGTGGTTATTACAATAGTGATCAAGGAAGCAGAACTGATTGTCTTTAATTATTAATGGTTATGGCTGGTATAACTGAAATGATATAATTATCGTGGTGTCATTTACAAAAATGCCCTTGGGTGGCCTTCCGTATAAGGATTAATCGAAATGTCATATGAGTCAAGAAGAGATGAAGTCGCCTAATTTGGGATAAAGTTAATAAAAAGATGTATTTGTTTCTTTTTGAGATGTGTATATATATTGTTGAAACAGTCTTTCACCGCGAGACAATGCACTGACACTAGAAATTGCATCTGGCGCCTCCGACATTACCTTCACATGACCGAAGCTCGCAAACCCCGTTTGTATGTATTGTTTCACATAATTATATGTTCTTGTCTTTCGAGGAGTGCCAAAAAGCTTCAACATTGACCGTTTCGTCTTTCATTGAATCAGCCTATGAATTGAGGAATTATCCGTATCAGTCTTTCGCGAATAGTAGAGCTCCCATAGAAGTATTGATCAAGTGGTGGAAGATCATAGAGTGCCAAAACTCAACAATACTCTATGTTACGTTGCGTTGCTAATTGTGTTAGCGGTCAGCCAAGTTAGGAATATATTAGCCGTACCGCTCCGGTTCTGCTGGTTGCAGAAACCAACTCCTCAACTGCTAACAGTCACCCACCTACCAAGCACATTAATAATGCCGGGAATTAGGTTATTTGCCTTCATACTCAATATTCAGTCGGAGCAAACACACCTTTGACCTTTGAGTGACTTTCCCCCCACGACAAAAATATAATGTATGGTACGAAAACAAGATTGGTCAGTATATTGATATACAGTAGTCAATCAGACAGAACGATATCCTGTAAAATAAAAATATCCTTTTGAACGTTGTTGAAATTGTAGGCTGCTTGACGGTTTCGCTTCGATGAATTCCAATGAGCTCGGTTTCTTGGTATGCACGTACACTGCACTTTTCATCCGCGCATGGTTGCAATTCCGGTACAACAAAAACAAAAATTAGACTACTGTTATTCATACAGGGATTCGTGTTTGTAAAACAAGTGGGCTTGCAGGCCCGCTTGCTGAATAAACTTTTCACAGAACAGTTTTATGAAAGTCCAGGGGCATGAGTTTAGATTCAGGACCTTGCCGAAGTGACATAGGAAGGGAATACACAGTCACGTGCTGTAAACTGGTAACTCGGAATATTTCGTGTATGCTCTTAGAGTCGATGTGACGATGTTTTTTTGGGAATACTGCAAAAATAGCCCATATTTGTTCAGTAGAGTAGTGGATGAAATAATTCGCATGGCTTAACATCATGCAATGTTGTCAAAATATGAGTGATGCTCACACAGTTGTAATATCATCATAGATATCATGACAGTCAACCATATGAGTATGACTTCTCTTCCCGGAGTTTTTCTTGTGTAGACTCCGCTTCAACGTTTGAAGCCTACATACATCATATCTTCCGCCTATTCTCTTCCCGTAAATTTAGGATCTAATCCGATTTGGACCAATGCTCTCGTGGTCTCAGCGAGCAGATCAATGCGACGAATGTGTTACTCTGACATTTGATAGAGCGTGAGTTTCGTGGACATATTCCTGATTCTGGGATATAGCTGATCTTTGGGGCTCTGCCTGTAGCTGATTCATTTTCTGACAAACACTCTATCACTCCATAATAGCTTGCGCCAATATAGCGTTCATCACTTCTTCCCATCAGTTTCGAAGTGCTTCATACATTTGACTCCAAATAAGGGAAAATGGGGAATCCCACGGAGTAAATAGCATTCACTATAGCGGGTTGTACTCCTTCGGATGACCTCAATGCGCATCTGGATCAGACGAAGAAGGATACAGGTGCTTTGCCCACATACACGCCGAAAAATACACGCCACATACACGCCAGAGACCAACTCCTGTTGCTAATCATCTCCCTGCAGTTCTATCGATCTCTTTTATCTTCTAATGAATCACATAGTTGTATAAACAAAGAGTTTCCGGTAAAGAACACGGAAATCCATGTTGTGCAATGTCCTTATAACACTGAGAAATAGGTCATTCCTACAGACATATGCTGTCCCATTGCCTCGTCCAAACACTTCCCTCTTCCCTCCCCCTCCGAACATATAACCCTAATATTTGGCATCGCCAATGCTTGATGAGAACATCGGGGGCCGGTGGGTGGAGCCTCATCAAGGGTAGGCCTATATAACCAACACGCAAGTGTGAATACAACGTATTTACTCAACAAACAGTGAGGATCGTTTGTATTTGTGCCAAATCGACCCGACTTGAAGTTCAAGGCATCATGTTATCAAATGTCTATTTACACCGTCTCTACATGAGGTCGTGGTCTACTAGTATGGTATAACATCCTAAGCTGCTAAGCATAACACTATACTTTCTTGTAAGAATGAGATAGGGGGGTTCGGGGAAATATACGCATTTTACTGCCATAGCTGCTACTAGTGGATAAAAATCTGGCAAAGGGTATTCCCCCACACTTGAGAGATGACGAGCCCTCAATAAGTGGACCACGTGTTACCCTATTTACAAAATCAATTAGTTTTCAGATTGAATTATTCACTCGTTGAATTGAATTATTAGGCAAGTTGTAATAGGCTGCAGCATCCGCCAAAAAACTCAATATGATTTTACAGGCAAAATTGTTTCCTATACACAATCAAGTTCGGTGAAGTGTATCCCCATTAGAAGGATACCAGTGTTCACTAATAAATCGAATGGCATGCAGCCCAAAATGGTGTTTCCCATTACGGGAAACAAACAACATCGTTGCGTACTAGCGACACGATAATTATGGAGAATTACATAAACTAATCAACCTATAAGCCGTTTCTACATTCTTGACCTTGACTTGTATGAGGAGGCGATCTGTGTTAGGCCTATGTCTCAATTTTTACAAAAGCTTCCAATGTTTTTGTACAGCACACCTCATCGCTAACCTTTCTGATACATACTTTTAGATGGTCTACCCTAGAAATCAGTTCAACGAAAGTAGCGACAGTTTTGCTAATCGAAACGAAGGATTTTTTTTATGGGGGCTCGTCTTTGTGGAAATCGTTACTATCAGGTTCGACGACGAAACATTATTTTAATATGTGTTGTGCTGACCTGTTGGCATGCTATAAAACGGTGAATAACTTTCGGTTCATTGAAAATTGAATTCCTCGCATTCGTCTAGGACTACATATTGCTGGAGCTGTAAGGGAGATAGAAGAGCGTTATCAAGGAAATTGTGCCGATGAATGTCATACATGAACTTCAATTTGGAAAAAACTTTGCTGTGATTTCAATGAATTTGAATGGTTATCAACGCGTGGGACTGAGTGGGGATGTGAAATGAGAGAGAACGTCAAACTGACGAATCGTCTGATTCGTAGATGTAACAATCGTGCGCCGCTGATGTGTTGCACATGGTAAGAGTGTTCACCTAAAACAAAAAAAACATATATGCTCGCAATAACGCATAATTTGTTTAGTGAACTGAGCAATACAACTATAGGAAATATGGGATGCAACCACCCGGTAAGTATTGTATAGCTATGTATATGATGTACACGGGGGAATTATGTCCAAGAACATTAACGTAATGTCATCCGAACAATTTTCATCTGATGAACTGAACGATAAAATCATGCGGACTAATTAGGAAAAAATGTATGCTTGAAACAGGAAAGCGGCGGCAGCCTAATGGAGGATCCCTGCGTGGATCATCGTTATCGTGCGCTTTCATTGTGTGGCAGCCCACTTATGCACTTTGTTTCAACGTTATCGTTATGGTTATAGTCATTGCCGCAGTATTACTTGGTCTTGAAAAGATCCACTAATTACCATTTGCCACGGGCAGTTTGTTCAAATATCGTAGGAATAAGTAACGTGTCCTAAACTAAACGCCGTAACACTTGGTTCATCATACTAGATATCGCGGATCAGGTAGCCGCTAAGTGCAAAGATTCCCCTAGGGTTGTGGGGTACATTAATAATAATTAACATTATTATAATATATACGACCACTAACCTTGAGCTATACGTGATGGTTGGCGACATTAGGTAGTTAGACAGAGGCCTTGATTGGGTCTGTTCCGATAATCGTTATACTATTTCACATTATCGTGAACGAACAAAAAAAACTATTCCCATGGCTAAGTGTCTGAGATTTTATTTTTTTCCCCAGATTGGTGATCACGAAATGAAGAGAAATAATATTAAAAACAAAAAGACAAAATGTTTGTGGTTTTTCGTTTTGCTCAGATAACATTTCCCCCTATATTGGGTTGCTCGACCTGATTGCTTTAGGGATGGGGTGGCGCGTGTTGAGGCGTGGCTTTCCCACTAGGCCATTTTTGTCCGTCATAAATTTCCCTGGAAAGATTTCGTAAATGATGCTCGAAATGGAACTTCAGTGACTACTACTTTCTGAACAATTCTCCAAGTGATCACAGGATCACTTATTGCTGAAATATGGAGATTACCGATGAAACGCCTATATATATTGGTTCACTGGACCCCATTCGCTTATGAGTTCGTCTTGCTTTTCTGTGTTTATTATAATAGTCGAATGATAAGGTGCATCAGTATAATCATACCTTCTATCCAGTAAATAGTCAGACGTCGGATATGGGTTTGGAATTATCTACACACCATACAATGTTTGCCATGGAATCATAGTACTTAGCCAGTACACGGTTGTATATATGAATATTGTATGCTAATAATATGGTGTCAAAAGCACTAATCGTCACCGTCAATTATCATCATAACAATTAATGACACGTTGATCATCTGTTCATTGATGTAGATCCCATTTCATGATTTCATCTTCAAATATCGTTCGTCGTTATTAGTTCACACGCCGTTATTGTTCATACTTGTAAGGTGGAGTGGGCCCACCTTGTTCGCTCTATGTGATATCAGACACATTCCATCCTGAGGGGGAATCATTCTTCTGCGATTATTACTTGAACTAAAAAGTCCTCACGAGCGTGTGTATCGAGGTATGGTAACTGTATGGAAGATGTATTTTGCTGATATAGCAAACTAAACAAATTACCCTTTCGAGGTACAGTAAGAATAACCTAATTTCTATTCTGGATGACACCAATCCGTATCTCTTCCTTATTCACTGTACTTTCAGGAAATTTTATTGACAAAACATGATCTTATATGATGTATTGCAACCTGTGGAAATTATATTGAACCACGCAAAATACATCTAGTAACATCATATGAAGCAACATTCCATTCCCGGGAAGTAATCACGTGATGCCCTTAGGTGCGGTACACAAAATATTGTGTCTGGATAGAAACGACATTCCATTGTTAGTTTACAACCGGATCAGCGATGCCGAATCGGAACTAATATCATCACAATCCGTATTCAAAAATTCTTAAAAGCCACTTAGTGTTCATGGAAGGGCACTCGTGTGTTTTGAGAAGCGAGACATGGATTGTTGAAGTACCCTTATAACAGGAATGATCGATATTTTTTCCTTTGATAAATATGGGAAATATCGTGCTGAATTTATTCTATAGGAAACAAATAACAATAATTCAAATACGATATGAATCTGCGGACCTAGGAAATGCTATCTGATTTCAAAGCGACATGATGTTAATGGTAGATAAGCTTACTTGGTTGAATTCTATAAATAAATCATGTGCCAACCACCAATTTATAACTCTTTGTTCAGGTATATCCAGGTGCGAACTATTGCTGACATAATGCATTCACAATATGCCTGATCGTGGCCGATTCCGTCCACTGTAATTAATACTGTAAATTAGGGATGACATCGGTGTAGAGGAATCTTAGTGGTTACTTCACCAAGTCATGTGATCAACTTACAAAACTAACCGTCCCGAACATTGAACTTATTCTGACAGTACGCCCACCCTTTATGCGCTCGACGCCGCTCTTGTTTTGTGCAGTTAATACTAGCAGCCGATTATGGGTGCAGGAAGGATCACTACAATAACAAGGTTCCGCACAAATTTCCCTTTCAAATTACCGTGAAAAATGCCGAACTCGTTGACTGATTATTTACGTTAATTATATATTTCAGCTGACATTTCAACACATAATATCTCTCATCTCCCATTTTCAAAATATTGTGTGACGTGAAGACCTACACTCGTGGTTTTCAATAATGCATGTCATCATTGTTCCAACCACGCAGCCGCATCTGTCAAATAGCTGCGACGCGAGTTTCTTGGTTAGGTTATGTTTAAATTATACTATTGGGTCGAACAAACATGGAATGTATTGTGATGTTTTGATGTGTTGACATGCTAGCCGACGCTGGTGAACCGCTGTCCTTCAAATGAGTTTACTCACTGAATGCGCGTTGACTGATGTTCATCACCTTCTAGAACGCATCTAATCCTAGAATGCTATAACAACGGTACCATATTCCGTGGTCAAGTAGGTTCAGTGTAATGTAATTAGCCTATGTAATTGTATCGGGAAGTGGGGGTGACTACACTAACCCAAATTTATATACGAATTTGATTACCTTCCTATTTGAAATTTATTAATGATACATTCACGAAAAACGATATCACCGACTTAAGAGAAAAGTGTAATAATTGACAGTCATAATATTTGGATTACTATGTTCCGGCGAGCTAGGCTGACCCATACTGATCAGGTATATTTACTATAGTCTCGGTATGGCTGATATGTTTGAAAACAGTAATCAGCTTCAACTTCCATGTCCTATATATACGTTAGCCTATCAATCCAGTAACCAGAAAGCCAGGAGGTTTATATAAATTCATTGTGGATTAGGAGAAGCATTCATATTCTTGATAACGATAATAATTGTATGGGAGAGCTCGCCGCTCATGAGTTGCACATGGTAAGGGGGTTCACCTAAAACCAAAAAACATATATGTTCGTTATAACGCATCATTTTTTCAGTGAACTAAGCAATACAACTATAGGAAATGTGGGATGCAACCACCCATCGGCACACAAATTAATAGCGTTCCTATACACATCGTCAGAAACCCACACACCAAATGTCATCCTGATCAGTTCTGTCGGGCTGGACTTTGCTTGATTACAAAGCTAAACATTTTAACTAAATTTCCACATTTTGGACCAAAAATGACCCCCCATCGGTACAAATATGAATAGCGTTCTTGTAGCTCAATTACAAGCTAGGCGTCCCACACATCCAACCATCCATCCATACGCCATCATGAGTGCTAGGATTCATTCGGTTCCACCGCAATGAATCAAAAATGGGAATGCAGAGAACACATATATAATTGTAAGCCTTCTGAGAATCGTTTTCTGGTTAGATGTTCAATTACCCGATCAACTAGAAGCCATACTCGTGTGCAATGGACAGTGATAAATTCCCGCCACGAAGAAATCGTATGAGCCTCTACTGAAATACACTCCATTCATTAGTTCAACAGGTCAAATAAATTACACAGTTTGTGATTTAACCCATTGTAGTGACATAAATGCTATCATCAAGTTAAGTTCGCTTCTCCGTATAAATTAGCAACAGGCTACTGCAATCAGGTATTTCAGCTGCAATGACCAATGGCCAGTCGTGGTATTTGTTACACAAATTAACACAATTCGATAGAATTATACCCTCAAATTATTCGAACTTCCTTTCTTTTCTTTGATTTTTCTTTATCTTCACTCTCTTGCATAAAAGATTGATGCATGAACACAAGGTGTGATATTAAATTCTGATGAAATAACAACACGTTACTGAGTTGTGTTTCATGGTATTAATTAGCGGCCATCTATGACAACAACGTCATAGCATCGTATAGCGTGATTAGGCACGGGTGGTCAGGTAAATCAATATTTTTTGTGACGTCTATATGCTATTTGCGCTCACAAGGCTCAATGAAGAGCACCCTTATCCATACCAACGATCAATGATCAACAGGCGCAATGTTCTCCACAGATCTCTTCGAACAAAAAAGGAACTACGTCTTATTGACCTGTTGAGACTGTGCATATGGCGTTCAATAATACAGATAGTTCGAATATGAAACACTAAAACATTGTTGTCGGATGAATGGAGTTAGGCATGTGATACAAAAAACTGAAAATGGTCACTGATTTTCTTCTTCCTTATAGGCCGACTCACTTTGCAGGTTAACGGAAACTACAATGTCACCCACGCGTGTCTGTTTAATATATGTATTCAAGCGAACAGTCACTGATCATTAGTGAAATAATAGGAGTGGCATCAGAATGAACATTATCGTAACCTCATTCAACAATCCTTGTGGAGTCTAGCGTCGTCTCTTCATTCTAGACGTTATATCCGGTGGGAAAAATCAGCATTCCGGTCTGCTCATGGAGGTCACATGGGAACTGCTAAGACTGGCAATAATAATAATACATTAACCCTCTGCCTCCCACTGCTGTAAAATTTACAACATCTCGGTCTCGATCGTTAGCCCTATACTGGCCGATG
>JAUOBX010020675.1:0-14132 GCA_032360705.1 Eupentacta quinquesemita
CACCCCCCCCCCCCCCCCCCTATGACCTGGTGGATTATTAGACCAGTAAGCAGTAAGCAGTAAGACAAGAATATGTGCTGTTGCTGCATTGTTTTCGTTTATGTGTGCTATGCGCACTGAGACACTCTATTCTGTGTGTTGCGCTTGATAAGAATGGTATTATTATTTATATTATTATTATTATTATTTGTATTATAATTATTATTACTATTATTATTATATCCGAAACGTAAGAACCTGTTTAAGGATATACATAAAGAAGAAAACACCAACCATTTTCTACTGATGTTGGAGGACCTGTTGAACAGATTCAATACATTCGATTCAATGCTTGAACATACCACAATTTGGTGGGCTATATTTATGGTCATTACGCATTACAAAGTCTTCACAAAGTGGGCTGTGTCAAAATAAGTGTCATTATAAATATTAAATTCCCATTTCACACTGTCTTACCCGCATTCTGAATCTGCCCTGTTGAATGAAACGTGTTGAAATCCTTATCCGCTCATTTGAACGAGTATAAACTTTTTTTTTCTGAACAGCACCTAACAAATATCTTTGTGTGGAGCAATCACTGAACGCCCTCTTTCACTCGTATATATATTACTCACGTATATATGTTAGTACTATTATATTGACACATATTCAGCACGTTTATTCCCTCAGCATATTCAGCAAGACATTGAACAGCGTTTATATATAATTTGATCAAAAAATGTATGAGATGTGACTTTGTATTTAGCCCTTGAACATGTTGGAATATCGGTATGACGACTGACAAGGATAGTTATAAATAGATCAATTGAGATGAAATGTCCCTTCCGTTGAACCTCATCGAAATCTGAGAACGAGAATAGTAATTCGCCTGCAGGCCGATTCGATAAAAGTTCTTCACAGGGCCTAATTTCATCAAGAGGCCATGGGGAGAGGGGAATTGCAGGATGACTTGCAAGCTTCGTGATCTTCATTGACAATCTACGGTACTCAATAACAGATGTTTAGGAGCGGCGTTTTCTCTGCATGCAGCCTTTCAAATTGTTCCGTTCCACCGCAGAAAACATCATAGCAATATAATTATAATAACAAATCGAAGCTTTAGCAAGGACGGCGGCAACTGTTTAATACAAGTTTATGGCATTATAATTTGATGTCAGTTAGACGTACGGTAACACAAGTGAAACCAAATAACTTCTTCTAATATAAACACACGGTTCAGAGTGGTATATTTTTTATCATCTAATGTTTATAGCGACGCCCATGGCTTGGCCATTTCACATTGCCATCCGAATAATAACAAAACTGTAGGCACTTTTCCGAGTGGTTTTTGAAAAGTGTGCTCAGACGGGAACGAAGAGACTCCGTTTTACGAGCCAGGTCAGTTCAGTTTGGCTGCTGATTTTCGCACTGATGTTCAATACCTTGGTCAAAATTATTGTCATACTCTGTTTCAAAAGGTGACAGTGATTGCATCTTCTAAACAGAGGTGGAGGCTCATTGGAGCAGAGAAACTTGAAGAAGAATAATTCCTGAGCCTGATTGAAATCAAAATCCTCCTCCTCCTAAAACATTATACAGATGATGAATGTATTTTAGTGCAATGGTTAAAAATATATCCTTCGTTGAATAATTGAAATTTCAACGAAAGTCGACCGAATTGAAGAGGTGGAATATATCAATTGGAAATACGTTTATTTAGCGGTTGTTGCTGCCAAAACTTGGGATTCAGCAGAAAAGGAGTGATAAGAATTTATAACCATGTGATCTTTGTTTTAACTGGAGCGAAGAAAAACAACTTGGAATATTACCGACCTCTGGCTACTGACTTTATAATGATTTTCCAATGAAACAGTTGCTTCGTATACTAGCTTCGTGAACGACCTGCATGTTTCCACGTATCAGGTATCAGCGACAATTGGTCGAGCTGTGGGCATTAGTAACAATATACTCGAGGTCTTCTTACGGCAACTAACGACATCTTGACAATCCTTCAGGTTTGACCTCCCAAACAGCACTCTAATAACCGGGAGTATCTATCTATTCATTTCAAGGAAATTGAAGTACGGTGATTCTCATGTTATTCATTGTAATTATTTAACAAGTGCCACTTCCTGTTGTGTCATGCTTAAGCCAAGGGCACTGCTGTAATTCCATGAGGTTTTCCGAGGTCAGAAAGTAAGTTGTGTTGGCGCCTGTCGGCCATTCTGTGAAAAGTGTCGCTGCTCAGTGGATGATGTGGCAATGCCATCTCGATAGGTCTGCCTAAACATCTACTGTCCAAGCTGTAGGCTGTTCCAAAACGTGCTGCAACACTGATGCTAAATCCTAATCGGACTGACCATATTACACTAACTCTCTTTGACCATCACTGACTACCTGTTGAACAAAGAATCCAATACAAAATACTTCTGCTCACCTGGAAAGCTTTGAAAGGACATGCACTACCATATCTTGCCAGACTTATTGTACCCCTATTGTCCCTGCTCGAACTCTCCGTTCTGTGAACGCTAACTGTTTGGTAGAACCTCGGTTTCGATTCAGCAGCTATGGTGGAAGAGCGTTTCCTCGGCAAGCGCCCATAAAATGCTCTCCCTTCTCACATGAGGAATCCTAACTCGCTCGATACCTTCAAGCGGAAACTCAAGAGTCTCTCTTCCAAAGCGCTTTGAAGTGACCACGATTTAAGCATTCCTAACACTCCTAACTACCGACAGTAAGACATTGTCATGGTAGCAGTAAATGAATGCGGTCAGCCATGAGTACTAGAGAAAAAGGTGTCAGGAGGTCGATGATTAGAAAATGTGGTATAATTCTATCATTTTTGGCAGGATCTACTGGCATGTGCGCAACCTAATGAGGGTAACACAGGAGTTAAGCGCCCATACAATGCTCTCCCTTCTCACATGAGGAATCCTAACTCGCTCGATACCTTCAGGCGGAGTCTCTCTTCCAAAGCGCTTTGGAAGTGACCACGATTGAGGAACTCATAACACTCCTACCGCCAGGAAGACATTGCCATGGTAGCAGTAAATGAATGCGGTCACTCATGATTACTAGAAAAAAGGTGTCAGGAGATCGATAATCCGAAAATAGTCGTTTATAAGCATTTGTGATATAATTCTATGATTTTAGGTAGGACCTACTGGCATGTGCGCAAACTAATAAGGGTAACACACAAGTTACTAATTTCATCACTTTCTGATGCACGGTCAGCATATTTGTTTCGAAATGTGCCCCAATTACACACCATGCGAGAGGGCTCGATGAAGTCATTCTCATGGGGTGGTGGTACTCTGAAGTTTCAAACCATATTGGGACGTTAGCACAGTCAGAGTTCCGAATGCTCGGATCAAATATCTACCAGACTACTTTAAATATTGTATGATATTTCGTATCGCTAACAATACACACTACAGAGGTGTGTAAGGTTGAAGACATCAGTCATATACATCACAGTTGCTCCGTATACCCCTAGGCAACAGGTGATTGTGGCTTGATTGAATTAAGAAATAATTCAGGGAACACCTCTCATCAGCCAGGATCGTTTTCTCCTACCTAGAATGTTAATTGAGAAGAATTGTAACACGCGAGACAGATATATCCTTTCAGATGTTCAGTATCAATTAGCTGAAGGCAGCTGGAGTTATCCGTTTGACTCAAAATGTAACTCTTGGATTGAGATGCTCTGTACTGTGATTATAATATAGGTCAATATACATTTGTTGATTCGTTCCGGCAATTTTGAACCGTCTATCCATTATTGCTCAAATCTAGTGTACAGACTGACGCAGTGAATCTCAGCAATATATACGTGTGTGAAATTATGTCACACATACTACAGCACGCATGTTCACATGATGTTAGAGGATAGATGTGTGGTAGAAAACGCACGAATCTGTTTGGAGCAAAAACATTGAAGAGAAAATACGAACTATTTTCTACTGCGGTGACGTGTAGATTCAATGAATCCGGAATGCAGGGAGACACCAAAAATATGTTATATTCACTGAGCATGGTTTTTAAAAATACTACAAAGTGTTCACAAAGTGGCTGAATATGATTCTGATCAGTAACAATCCCTAATGTTTTTCAAAATAATTGTCCTCATGAATTGCTCATTCCCATTTTTCCGGCACTAATTTAACCAGCTCGTAGAAAAAAGAAAAAGTGCTCGTCTACTCATTTGATAGAGTATAAAACAACTTTTTTCTCTCACTCATCGCTCTTGTTTTGAGCCATCACTGGAACCCTCTTGTTACTTGTATATACTTTCCTATTTGATACTCCTTCTATCAATTATATTGACACGTATCCAGCACGTTCATTCTCTAAGCATATTCAGCAAGACAGTGAACATCGCCCAATCATTAGTTGTACACAAAATGTAGGGGAATGTAACTCTGTATTTAGCCTCCCCATGTTCTATCATGATGGAATTCCCAGGTATGGCCTAATTTACCAAGAGGCCACAGCGGTAGGGGAACTACAGAATGGCCGTAGCAGTCTTGATGAGGCTTTATTGACAAGCTACGATTTCTTATTTTGATAGCGGGTTTGCTCTACTCCACGAGCTGACGTTTTTGTTATCTGGCGTAAATTTCAGATTCAGCTTGGGATGCAATTTCAGATTTCATGAACACCTTTATGTTATTGTATATGCCCATGTCATTTAGGGGATTCGGGCAATATTTTGAATGAAAAAGTGTATATTTTGTGGATCTTCATACCTGCCTTGCAAGTAGGTCTGATCTTCTACTAACTCACTATTCATCCACACCTTTCAACACCCACACTGATTTAGCTGATAGGCCTACGTACATCACGATACGTATGTATGTGCACCAGTGCATACACCTGAACGCGGCACTGCGCTACGATGAACGGTCGTATTTAACGATCTATACCTAAATCCCATATGTATACATTCTGCTTCTCTGTGTTGATGAAAGCCGGAAATTGAGGAGCCCAAATGTTGAAAATCAATATCCAGGAAAGGAAATACCACTCATCACAACGATAGCTTCAACGTTACGCAGTATGCCCATCGAAGACTGTCATTACATGTTTCACTGCAGTTCACATAATTCGCTGTGCAAATTCTTAATTGGCATTCGTCAGCGGTAGGCTTCTAACTGTATTGGTAAGTTCAGTGAATAGGCCTACTTGTTTCAGCTGTTCGGGATTTATGTAGACCCTGCATAAGAATGTTCTTAAATAGGACCTTCAGTAGGAGGCGAAAATACTCTAAGGGGTTTTGATGTGGACCTGCACATCGAAGCCGAACCAAAAATGGCGTTTTAGCAAAACAACGCCACTAAATGCACACTGTAGAGTGGTTTTCCACGTTATGATTGAGGGAAATGCAATGATGGCAGGACGTTTGCAATTACTGCCTCATGGTGGGAGTCCATATATATTTGCGGATACGGATTGCGGTATTATTTTTTTATTCGCTGTTCTGTAGCGAGGACGGGAAAGGGCTTTACGCTGATGCGCAAGCACAATGAATACGTTACTGCCTAAAATACGGCCGTTGAAATGCTTTATAAGAAAGATAATTCATTTAACTCCTTTGCAGTATGTGGTATTGATGCCGCATTGGAACGCATTGTTATGTTGCTGACACAACACTCGTTTCATCTTTTTAGAAAGATTTTTGGCCGATATCGAATATGTTTTATTATACATTTATGGCACTCGCGCATCCTGCATCCGCACCTATGAAATCGGCCTTCAATCGTACCACGAGGTTTTCCAGGCCGTCAAGAACAGATAAAAATGAATGATTGTTTCATTCTTGGATATCTTCTCAACAGTGGTCACAGTGAATTTGCCAGGTTTCTTCTAGAAATCCTTTTTGTCATCATTAAACTGAGTCTATGACACCTAGTGAGATTTTCAATGTGTGGAATAAATTACAAGAGATCTTCCATAACATAAACATCATCAACGCCAAATCGGTTCGCGTGGTATCTTCGGCCTTCGCCTATACTCAGTAAATTCAGTTATGAAAGCTGTCTTCCCACGTATGTGGCTCTGTGCTAGTATAAATCCACCTCTACCATAGCCTTCTTCATTAATTCAGTTCAGGGATAGATCTATCATCAAGATTATGCACCGACGTAGACTTGATTCGTTCTGGTTCCGTAATCCAACGAGGCAAATCAATGACCTCCGTTGGCTCGTTGAGATCTGTAAACAAGATCATCCGCGTTGGTGTTTGAAGATTTTTTATCGCCGGTGGTGAAAATCAAAATGGTTTATCTTGTTATCACTGGTTTAATAACGTCATTGCGCGACGTCCCAATATATAGCTGCACGTGAGGGCTCCAACGCAAATAAACGACCTGTTTGCGTCACATATAAATAACAACGATCGTGAGCATTCTACGCCGTTTTACGACGGGGGGAAACTGACCTCTTGTCTTCCAATCTTGGCTCACAAGGAGTTTACGTGCTGTAGAAACACTCGGGGAGTGGTGTATGTCCCTAATGACAGAACTCGCGATTTTCTTTCTCGACAACTCCAATATAACAATAATGTCTCCTTACTAGTGTATAATCCGTGATCGCCGAATATTTGTTAACAAACCTTATCGCAAGTTTTAGGCCAATGCGCACTATCCCGGAATAATTTCTGGATTGGCTCCACTCACCCGAATCGTTATTCCTAATCTCTATTCTAACAACAAAAAAACAATTCATGCTTCAGAATAGCATTAACCACAGAATGGAATAGTTCCCCTGTGTTCGACGAATGCCTCACCCATAGCCCTCCGTCAATTTGACGACACTAAGAAAGCAATCACAGCTTAAACAAAGCTACTCATTCTGGCACTGGATCACAGGCAACCATTCACTGCTGTTGCCACACATCACGAGCATACCTCCAACTCAACTCAAGACCATGCTACTTCCACTGTGGGACGGGAGTGACATGAAAACAAACAGTGAAGGAGGCACACTGCGGACTGGCACAAAAAGATATCCTATTGATGTTAGATAGAAATAACAGACATCAACAGCCCCAAATAGCGAACAGCCAAGAGTACTCATTCCAACTAGGGATTGATCGGAAATATTTTGAGATATGTTAAGGACAGGGACTTCTCTGCGTAGACTGAAGTGTGGGGGATGTGAGCGTGTCTGTCCTCATGCATGAGGGAATTACTGCACAGAAAAGTGAGTCAGTCATCGACACTCTTGGAATTACCGCAGACGTGAATACCACTCCCTTTCTTACTTGATTCTTACCTTATCATGATGTTGTATTATTCTCCAGATGCTAAAACTCATACACTGGACATGGAAGTTTCATTCACTTTGCCCCTAGAGTTGGATCGTAGGTGCAATCAACAGCAGTGACCTTCAGTCTCTGGACAACCCGGACTTTTTTACGCAGCAGATGAACCAACTTGGACCTCGGTGACTATTATTACGAATGAGTGACGAAATCAACTTTCGTAACAGGAAAGATATTTATTCCCTCTGAAAAAAAGAATATGGCGTTATATGGGTTATATTACAGAAGGTTATTTCAATTCGATGTGAATTGTTCAGCATCGTATGTTTTTCTTGCTGAATCTGTCATCGTAGAATAAGTTTTCTAAAATTGTCTAGGCCTGTTTTACCCTAAAATAATTCCATACTAGTGGTAGTCACCGCACTGTGAAAACCCGTATTTATTCTAAAAACCCAAAAGAAAATCTAAGTACAAATTTCGCAGACAGAACCTGACCTGCTTATTACCACATTGAATCGTTCTCAATCGATCGCTAGAGAACATAACGACCGAACTGTCGGAGGCGATGTCTTGCTTCCATTGTACAGCTTTAACATGCAGGCATCTGTATGCCTGTGGCACAATAGGTCAAAACGATGACCGGGGGAAAAGATATTCAGCAAGGCGATGAACTCAGTGCAAATACTTGGCCTGTCGAATATTGCACATTTAGTTTCCTCTACAAATATTCCTTCTTTGAGCCTGGAATCCGGATTAGGATGTCCAATAGATATCAAAAAAATTAACTCTCCGATTGGATAAATCATTAGGGCACCTCGCATCCACAATTAATTGCCTCACTGGAGTTAGACCATGGTACCTCGGCTGACCCACACACGGACAATCACCAGGACAAAAGGTAATTATTCAAAGTGCATTAATGTGATATGAAACACAATTAAAATTTCGTCGAGATCTATAAAATCGAGAGGTTCATATCGCAGAACCTGCGACAGGTCATTTTTGTAGTACTAAGCCAAAAGAGGAGCCGAGTCTCAGAGCCTATTGAACAATCATATACATACCATATATCAATTTACCCAAAAGAAGTTAACCCGTTCATACTATTCTTGATTTCCAGCGCGGTTCGTTCAAAGCACACGGTTTCCTAATAGAGACGTTTCCAAAAATACCGGCAATCACAGTAATTGTTTTTCATCTATTCGAGACACTATACATAGCGTGTGGTCAATAAGAGAGAATAATTGGACGGATATACTGGAACGGTGGATGCGTAGACATGTTTAAAATACCGTATGCCAAATGAGTGCTCACGGGTTGAACATACCCCGACAAATACCTCGAGAATCAGAAAGCATGACGTCACTGCGAGTATTGCGTCATGTGCAGGGAAAAATAGAAATGTTGGAATAGGCTGCCTCACTTTAGTATCTGGCTCATCGTAGACCATTGTCCGCCCACTATCCATCATATCTGCCTCATCGCTATTGACATGGCACTACTTGCTCCTCTCCGTCATGCCACTCGTTTTGGCTGCGGTCGCTCGTCGTAGCAATGAAACCTATCCGCCTATGCTCGTTATTTTCTTCCTCCTGTACTATGCTGACCAGGAACTCGCCTCTCTGGGATGTGTTTCACGATTGTTCCTCTCCCCCTTGGTATTTTGTGTTCGGGGGTTGCCTTTGATTATTAAGCCATTATGGGTTTGCTCTTCCTCATGCTGCTTTCTTTGAACGAATATGAATATTTATATAATATAATATCTCGTTTTCATATAGCGCTTTTCCACGTCGATGACATGCTCAAAGCGCTGCACAGATATAGGCTGAACATATGAAACAACGGTTACTAGATGGAACTCCACGAGATGCATCTGTGACTGACCTATACATTTGAGCAGTGAGGTCATTCATAAGGTTAGCATCCTCAATCAGCGGACGGATGTGTGGCCAATCAAATACAGTCGCCCACCCACTCGAGATTGACTGTTTCGGTTTCACTTCAGGCCGGCGTGCGGGTCTTTATTGCGGATTTATACGACATGCACTGTGTAATACCTAAATCTTCATTATTGTATTACAGAACATTGGGAGACTGTGAGCATACCGAATGATATCCCTATGATGTCCCTAATATTATGCCAATCCGATACTTTCGGTGGGGACGGAGTGAACAGCTGAAACCTTCGGTCATGCGCATAATACCAATAATTCTATGTTACTTGATACATGTCGAACTTTTATAAGTAGACGTTCCGGTCACCCCACATGTCAGATGTAGGTACAGATATCGCCAACATACATTATCTCCCAAAATAGTCTGGATAGAAATAGAAACAGACATTGAACGTTGTTATGTTGAGTGCAATATTCGTACAATTGATGTGTGAAATAGGACGGAATTAACCTAAATGAGGCGAAGCAGAGGTAAAAAACAGGATCAAGCTTTTGATAAATAGAATATTATGAGCTATTGCACGAGATGTATATATACAACATTTTAATATAAAATACCCAAACTTCGTTCAAAAATTACAAAATTGAAAAAGGATATCAAATACAGAAAAGGTAAGACCTTTTTTTCCTGAGTATCACCGGGGGTTTGTAAGGAAATATTTATTGACTGGGAAGTAGCGAGTGTTGTGAAATACATCTGATATATCGTTTAAAAAAAATCACAGTTTCAGTCGATTGGATGAAGAAACCTCTGTTCTGGTGAGTAGAGTGAATCATCACACTCGCAACGTATCATTTGAATATGGAGTTCCTTATTTCGAGCACGTTCTTCGATGCAACGCTGAGGAGTGTTCACTTTTTCCCGTATGTATGAAGAATGGATTCTACTTCACTATCGAATATATATCTAACAAATGCATGCCATAATCAGGTTACACTAAGTTATCTACTTGCCACCCTGACGTCGGCCAGTCGTCTGCTGCAAAATTACATGAATTTACGCCGCTATGATGATGACATCCAGTTTTTCGGAAACGGAATAGAAAAGCTCGATCTCTTGTCTATTGTGAATAAGGGGGTTACCTTATAACCTAGGAGAATAAGGGAATCGGAGTTCGCCATTTCATCGTGTGACTGAGATAAGAAAAAATACGCTTAAGATTAATACAATGGAATAATCGATTTGAGAGATACCTCGAATATGGCTCCGCACTCTCCCTAATGCCGGATGCCTGGATTATTCCTCTTCATACCTCTAACCACATAATGTATCTGCTGAATGATTTGACTTGTTGGAAGCTTCACTTAGTCAATTGTTTTTCAAGGTTATCATCGTTCGGTACGTTATCAAAAGTGATAACATCACTCAGTTGTTAATTTTTGGTCAATTCACGGAGGCACTCTCAAATATTCATCTTCATTCATTCATCAGAAGTTTATTTCATCGGCGAAAATTTGCGCGCCAAATGATGCGAGCGTTAACATGTTGTCGTGACCCCCCATCACAATATCCAATTATTACCAACGCCAGGGACTATTGACCAACGTGTTAATATCACTCCGTAGTGAATTACCAGTCGTATATTTGAGAACAATTACAAATATGTCTTCCTCCCTAATCTTCAATGTAATCTCACACGCAGACCCACCTTGAGCCGACCAAATGACTTCTTGTAATATTATGAGCGCGGTTCAGAGGGGCGATGTGCACCTCTGAACGAGAGTTTCCGTTATTGAGTAACACTAATTATAATCACCAATTCGATCCCTCGCTCTAACAATGAACACATACAATTGTATACCATACGAGTAGCCAATCAGAAAACACCTTGTTCAGAGGTGCGCATTAACCGGTTCAGAGTGGTCATTGTGGCTACTGTTGCGGCTGTCATATGTATATTTTCGTCAATTGTTGTTCTTCGAATAGCGACGCCCCTGGCCCGGCAATGTGACATTGACATCCGATATTAACGAATCTGTAGGCACCTTTTCGAGTAGTTCCTAGAGAAAGGATAGACCTTCGTTCGTATTACGAAAGAGGTCTATTTCGGTTCGAGTTTGACTGGTAAGTTTTGCATCCATTGACAACACTTCAGGCTAGATTATGTTCGGACTCGGTATTGAAAGATATTGCATCTCCTAAACAGAGGTAAATGTCCATTAGAAAGACTCAGAGAAACTCAGAAGAACAATTTCTGAACCTGCTTCAATTCGAAATCTTGTTCCCCTGAAGCATGCAGATGATGACTGTTTTTGAGTGCAGTAGTTCAATTATATATATATGCGCCTGGATTACAATAATTCCCTCGTGTATGGTCTATCAACTACTCTATTGTCCGCCTTACAGCGAGTCCAAACTCAGCAGCGAGACTTGTCACCTGTACTGAACGCTCCGATCATATAACACCTACTATTCGAAAACTTAACTGGCTCCTAGTGAAAGAGCGCATACTTTTCAATATACTCCTGCTCACCTCCAAGGCAGTGAATGATCTCGCTCCTGCATATCTCACAGAATTACTCTTCTATTCAACAAACTAAAATCTTCGTTCCTCAAATCAGCAACTGTTGAAGCCTGGACCTCGCATAAAAACAACAATCTTTTGCAAAAGAGCATTTGCTGTGGCAGCACCAACTGTTTGGACTGGCTTGCCCTTCGAGATCTGGGCTTTGCCAGATGTGAACATCTTCAAGTCGAGGCTGAAAACTATTTTGTTTCAATAATATTTGTTGTCTTAATACTTTTCCCGATTGTTTCGGCGCAACGACAAATTTGTTTTTTTCCGCCTTATAAATGTATATATTATTAATATATTTCGTTGAAAAAAGTGATCTTCAATCTATCAACGAATAACATTTTATGAAATATATATGTCGCTATTCAAAAGTGGGTTTCAACGAAAACCTCTTATCCAATACCACACCTTAAACTTTCATCGACCACTGACTAATGATTTTTCATGATTTTTCAATAAATCATTCACTTCGGACTTGCTTTGAAAACGACCCACAGGTTTCCACGTATCAGGTATCAGCAAAACGTGGTCGAGCTGTGGGCATCAGTAACTATATACTCAAGGTTAACAGACGGCAAACTCACACCATCTTGTTGACAGTATTTGCGCTAGCCTTCAGGTTCGACCACTCGAACAACACCTCTCCTAATTACGAGAATCCATCTATTCATTCCAAGGTAATTGTGCGGATGCAGTAACGGTTTGGTCAATTATTCCATAGGAAGTAATCCCCGCAGCGGTTCTCAGGGATTTGATTTTAATTGCTGAGTGCAACCAACTGTATATGTGTATACTTGAATGCTCGGAAAAAATACCGTGTTGGGGGCACTACTGGAAATTCTGCAGATTTCCTGTCGTCACAAAATGAGTCGCGTTGTCGTCTGCCGGTCATTTTGTGGAAATTGTCGTCGTTCACTTGATGACTCCACGATACTCGCTAGTAATTCCTTTGAATTTATTTCGATCGGCTCCCAATGTTCATATTTGTCTTCGTCTTACAACATCTTAACTTAAACGTAGAAGAAGAAAATTACATGAGGATAGAAATCATATACTGGAGATTTTCAATACAAAATGACTGATGTAGTTTATGTTCCAAAAATAAAGACTACACTATTGCTGTTCTAATTCCAGGGCAAACACTGAATAGTTTCTCGTTTTGTCGATCGTATGACCATTAAAGCTCATGTCAGAGTGACACCACGATCTGAGTCGAGCAGAATAATTCCGGTCACCGTACCAATCGGATTCTCCTAAACAAAACACGATGACGCAGCCAATCAGCTCACTGCTCACTTCCTTCCCGCAAAAAAATCCACGCTGTCCGCGGCTGTATAATATGGCAGCGAGCTGACCCGCGGTGATGTACCCAACATACGCGGCTGCACCACCCGGCAAGTGTACGATGCATTCGGTACGTACGCCATGAGACAGGAATTTCCAGAGTTCAGTAGATCGTTATTATGGCAGATTATTGCAGTATTGAGCTGGTGAGGTTTCAAATCACTCGATGGCTCACAACCGTCGTGTGGTTTTCGACAGGTATCAACGTGGACTCCGCCCCCGGAATCGTAATCGATGGCACACACCTCGAAGTGAGGGGATCATTCAACTACCTGGGTTCAACCATCTCCAGCACCCCCTCTCTAGACAATCAGCTCTAGGATCGGGACGGCCGCTGCAGTCTGTGTCATCAGCACCCTGCTGCACGGCAGTGAGTCCTGGACCACGTACACCAGCCAGGAGAAAAGACTCAACAGTTCCCATCTCCGAAGCCTCGGACACCTGCTGAACATCAAGTGGCTCGCCGTCAAGCAGGATAATCAGTACCAACTACCGCAGTGTGAAATCCAATGCATTGTGTTCTTCCTATAAAGTTTCCGTGCTCCACTCCTCCAGTTATCCTTTCTGTGATCAACTGCACTGGAGAAGGGCTAGTGCAGGGGTATTGGTGCACTCAATATTCCTGGGGTTCACTCACTGAGGCTTAAGAATATGCAGCAGGGGTAGCGGTGCGCTCAATTTTCCTGGGGTTCACTCACTGAGGCTTAAGAATATGCAGCAGGGGTAGCGGTGCACTCAATTTTCCTGGGGTTCACTCACTGAGGCTTAAGAATATGCAGCAGGGGTAGCGGTGCACTCAATTCTCCTGGGGTTCACTCACTGAGGCTTATGACTATGCAGCAGGGGTAGCGGTGGCTCTTCAATATGAAGGGTCCAATATTGCAATTTTATTATGGAATTGGACAAAATGCCATGATTTACAGTGAATTTATAGTGCAATTTATCATCATTTTGGACCCCTTAGGCAGGTACAAACCCTTGTTTACGGGGTTCAAACAGCCAAGAAAGGGGTCCAAACAGTCGTGAAAGGGGTCATGGAACCTCAGACCCCTTGAAAGCTGGAATCCTCACCTT